>JADDOH010004908.1:0-120860 GCA_016648135.1 Agrypnia vestita
TTATTTCCCTCCACAGCGACTTTATCATTAGCCCATCTCTTTTGAGGTCTTCCGACGCCTCTTTTATTCACCCAAGGTCTCAATTTCAGAACTCTGCCACCTTGTAGCATCCTGCCTTGCAACGTGTCCTGCCCATTGCCATTTTAGCTTCACTACACGATCCATGATATCCACTACGCTAGTTCTGCGCCTAATTTCGTCATTTCTGATCCTATCTCTTAGGCTTACTCCAAGCATGGATCTCTCCATGGATCGTTGCGTGCATTTAAGCTTTTCTACACTTTTCTTTGTAAGGGCCGTAGTCTCCACTCCATACGTCATCACTGGCAGTATGCATGATTCAAAGGCTGTTTTTTAGGCTAATTGTGATCTCATTAAGTACACTCATTCTATATTATTTTTCTCTGTTATTTATTGACAAGCATAAACAATTTTATCACCAATTTATTATTTTTGTTCTACATTTTAGTTAAATGTTACTAGATATTATATTATCAACTTGGAAAAATGTAAACTTATTTTTCGTCATCATGAATAGGAGTCCTCGAAACTAAGGCATTTAAGTTTAACAGAAAATGGCATTACCATTTAATAGGTAAAACTCATAATTCATTAACGTTTTATCGTCCTCCGAATAAATTCGTGCCAAGTGACTTTGTGTGATAAATAAAAGTTTTAATGGTTTTTAGAGTTTCATTTGCTTCCCACAGCTGCGATTCCGTGACAATTTGTCAAAATGATAAGTCAATATAACCATGAAATATACATGGTACGTAGACACATTAACCTTTATAGGACATAAGCAAAAACTAGTCGATATATCGACCACCCATTTTTAGGTCAATAATTCATATAAAGTATTTTCAAGCTAAGTTACATAAGACGTTCTCAAGAATGCTCATTGGTTCCGCGTCTGGTAGACACGGAACCTGATAATAGTATAATTTTGGATTTTTTGGAAATTTTTTATTACTCCCTTTCGTAGCGTCGCTCGACCGAAGCCCAACGCGTAGGTTAAGCGCCAAACCAGTTTCCACTAGTAAATGAGAAAGGGAGTATAATTAAAACTTGGTAATGGGTTACTTTTTTTATATATTTTTTTCACATTGAAATGAGTTGACAATGTGAAACGTCAGTTAAGATCTCATATTGTATTAACAGAATTAAGGCCAAAACTATTCATATGTATATTACGTCTTTATGCTCACGTAAGTCAGTCAGTATGCTACGACTTTGATGGTTCTATTTATTTTGAACAACTTATGTACATATGTATATTCATTATTTTCAATATCAACCAATCGTTATGAGAATCGGTGCCTTGCACCGATCGTACGAATAATGCCACAATCGGTTGCGAGCTCATCAAATTATTCTATCAAAATTATTATTACCTTTATCGATTATCTCTACCATAATAGCTAATGACTTCATGAACTTAGTGGTCCTTGGAGGAAATTGTATCCCAGAGTGGACCGTAATCATGAACGTTTAATATTTATTTGTTTCGACAGGATGGGAAAAAGGTTAGTTAGGATCTTAATAAGGATCTGGCTCACCTGAATATTCTCGAGCTGGATACCAATAAGGCACTATCATTTACTCATAAAGGAATTAGAGATTCGGTCACTTCTCGGCAGCTTTATTATTTTCATCAGTACGCACTGCTTTAAAAAGACTCAAATGTAGACACACACGTTCGAATGTTTCTGATGCTTGTTGACGCCTTCTGGTCAATTTGTATCTGGAGCGTCAGGCTTCGTATTAACGCGCCATTTTTTCTAGTCGTAATAGTAGCCGCTCCAGCCGCTCACTACTTAACCGACTCGTCATAAACGGCTTGAATTCTTGTTTGCTTGAGAGTCGCTATGAGTACTTTCTCGCCAGAGTCTCTTGGATTAAAGATAATGCCAGAATGAACGGGATCAGGATAATCATATGGAATAAAGGATATAAGTTGCGCCATTAGTCCTTGTAGTTCAATGGGCAGAACAGTGGTCACTGATTTCTCACATTGGGAGATTCGGGTTCAATTTTCGGTGAGGTCACTGTGCATTTATTAGGGTACGTAACGTTTTTATCTGGTACAGCACGAAAAAGGTGCCAGATGATATTTTTAGTCCACGTATAATATTTAATTAAAATTGGATATTGTCTTTTGCCTCCGGATCTATTTTAAAGAATATATATTGTGAAAAAAAAAATTATGTCTTATTACAGCAAAATTAAAAAACTTCCAAAAAATGTGCTTTTAAAGCAAATGAAATGATGTGAATAACATTTATTTATTACAAGAAAAATTTGACAAAAATTACACCTGTATTTTTATTATTACAGCATTTCAAATTGCACTAAAATTCTTCAGCAACATATTTAGTTGAAGGTCTTTACCATATTTCTTTAATTTTGCCACGACAATGTTAGAACAATCTCACAAATGTAATCAAGACAAGTTGTCCATAAATGATTATTGCAACTGGTTGGAACCGTAAGTGGAACTTATCTCGAAAAAAAATCGAATATCAATACTTGCATGAAATATTATTATCAGAATGTAATAAAATTTCAGACATGTTATATTCAGACCATTTAGCACTTTTGTAGTTCTGTGCGTCTTAAAAAAGTGGAAAATAATGTGTTTATTAGCTACACTTATTAGGCCCCGTGAAATGGTGTATATATAATTTAATTAATATATATACATTTTATAAATTTAATTAAATAAACTTAGATTAAATTAAATACAGGTGTATCAGAAGTAGTTCAAAATACCAGTGTTAAAGAAATTGAAAACGTTCAAACAACAGCGGCCTAATATAAATAGTTATGCAGACCTGGCGGACGGAACTGTTAAAAATGTCAGATCTGAAGAGCGTACATCAAATGCCTTCTCTGCCTACCCCTACTGTACACGGCGTGACTCAGTAAATTTTTGAAATTGATTTAACATTAATAAAAAATTTAAAGTAATATTGAAGGATTTTTAAGGCCCCCAATCAGTGACGTGGACCGTAAATAAAATTAAAAAATAACATAATATATGTATGTACATTGAAAAGAATACTGTTTAATCATTCACTTTAAAAATATAGAGATATCATTATCAGCGGCAACATATATGTATAATTTGTCATGGAAATTATTTATTTTCAACCGTATATGACTTCTGCATAATTCCTTCAAATATGTGAAAGAAGACAGATAAAAGAACACAATATAAGAATTTGATAATAAAAGAACATAATGTAGAAGTTCTTACGGTGGAAACGTGGATGTTGCAAAGTATAAGTAGGTTATCACTTAAACTAGCTCATACGGGTCATAAGGTCATCCTGTAAATACTTCCATATATGTTTCCCATATAAATAGCTTCGTCTCTGTGAGACTTCTATAATTTATCTCAAATAGTGATTATCCCTCTTTGGACAAAATTCTGTTATTTTGTTTTTAAAACACGTGTATAAAAATATTGAACAATTAAACGACTATATTGAAGGTAATTAGTAGAGCTACAAAAGAAATCAGAGTCGTCGATCGTATAGATGAAATAAATAAAAATCCCAGAAACAGGAAACGCCTTTATTTTCGTATATTGCCTTCCTAAATCTCAACCGCGTGTTTGTTTCCAACACAAAGGTTTATTCTAACATGTTGTTCGTTATATTTGGCCAATATTTCTGTACTTTATAGATCATTAATAACAATAAAAGAAACGCAGAAAAATGCCGGTCTGCCACCGCCATGAACGCGGCCATAAATCATTTTTTCGATTTTATTGACTTTTGTAACAATGGCACCGAGCCTCCTCTCTGTTTGAATTTATTCCTCCTCATTGTGTTTTATTCAAACATTGATAAAGCGGGATATGAAAAAATATTCGCGGATAAAGGGGAGCCTTGTGTGGCGTGACTCGCGAAACTATTTATTTCGTTTCGGTGACGTCATTGGAAGTATTTTGCACAAAAATATCACTCGCTGTCTGAAACGCCGGCTTGTCAGTTGCCTAGAAATTATAAAAGTCACAAAATGATATTTCGATGGTAGAAATTTTGATTCAAGTTATGTAAATATTCTCATATGAAAACGTGAACCAGCACAATTTTGTTTGATATTTGATCAAAATGATCGCTATTTACTCGACGATAATATTAATAATTAAACCAATTTGTCATATTTTGCTTGAAGATCTGATTCGCAATGTACAGTTTCTAGCTTTAACAAGATCTTTTTTTTATGAAAAAATGAGGAAAATCGTTCAGAATCCAACACCGCAAATTCTCGCAATTTTCAATTTTTTTTATTTTGAAAACCTGCACTTCTGTACTTGTGCGTAATAATATATTTTTTATAACACAGTTATACGTGTTAAAACCCTAATTGTCTTTAAATACATTATAACTTAATGTCACAACTAACGATATCAAACTGTTAATAATTTTTACTACGTATTTAAAATATACATGCTTCATGACTTTCTGACATATTTGATGATACAAATATTTAGTTTAAATCATATAGACATAAACATTATATTAAGTTGCAATTGAAGTATAATTTGAAATACAGCAAAGATGTACTCTCATACAAAATAAAATTCCTACAAAAAAATACCCCATTAATCTTTTAGCCCTCTCTATAAATGTACAATAATAAATATTTAAACATAATTAAATTTTTATTTTTATTCATATTCTTTGGAAACACGACATTCTTTAGATATTAATACAGGTTTGTTAATTTTACACACAAATATTATATAGTTGAATAAATTTTATGTTTTGGAAATTAGAAAAATTGTTAAAAATATATTAAATATTACAATTAACTAGGTTCTTTTTGCAAATAGTTACCTTTTAATTTATTTTCGCATAGAACATAATTAGTTATTCATCTCCCACATATTTTTTTATAATTTATTTAATTTTTTTTTAAATTTTAGTATGTGTTGTATTCTGATTAAGGTACCATTGGTCCTGAAACATGTTTATATTCCAATAATTGTTAATACAAATTGTATTCTTATTAATTTTATAAATAAAAATCGTTTCACCAAATTCAAATACCTTTTTCTTCTTCACCATCTATATTTCACTATTCTTAAAAATGTAATATTTTTCCAGGAAAATTTGTAGGCTGTATATAGTGGGTAATTATATTGAGCTATAGTTACTAATTACGCACCACATGATAAATGCATGTTATGGGCTTGTGTGAGAGAACATCAAATGGTTCGCGTCTTTGCTAAACCCAAGTATATATAGTATATTTTTGACGGCCCACGGAGAAGCGGTGGTAGCAATGTCGCTAGGGTGCCGCGCTGGTATTTACGCGTCCAAGGTTCGTGCCCTACTTCCAACCGTGTTATTATTTTTTTAGCAGTAAATTTGAAGGAGATTACGGACGTTGCAAAAAGTTACGGACAGACAGACGCTCAGATAGCGAAATTTTTTTGTTTGATCTGTTGTGTCAAAAGGTTGTAAATGGTCTATATTTATGATATAAAAATAATTAGTACGTTTTTAATATATAATATCTACTATTATTCATTTTGATGAAATTTATAATAAACTTTGTTTTTAGAACCACTAGTGTAATAATTTATTTGAAAATGATAACACCTCAAAAAAATGTTGTAAGTAAGATTTCTCTCTTACATTTTATTGTTAGTAATATTGCTTTAAAATGAGATTATTTGGAATCGTTGGAAATAAGTCAAGTAAAAGTAATTTTTTACTTAAAAAATAACCAATTTAATTTATCCGCCAATCCTGTCCGATCATTTCCGATATTTCATTTTATTTTACCATATATTTTCTTCAAACTGCCTTTTTATATCAATAAAGTCATATCAATTTTATTTATAAGTTATTTTTAAAAATTTAATGCTAACAAAATCTATCAATTTTATGTTTGAGATTACTTTTTTCATTCTGACGCGTATACTTAATACATATCACATAGATAATTATTATGGTCAGAACGTAACAGTCAACAGTGAGCGGTACAGAGACATGATTATCGACTTTTTTGTGGTTTCAGCAGGACGGCACCACATGCCACACGATACAATTAATTTATTGAAAGAAACATTTGACGAACGATTAATTTCACGTACTAACTTAACTTTTAACTAGCCACTTCATACGTGAGATGTGACGCCGTTAGATTATTTTTTCTAGGCATATTTAAAGTTGCATCTATACGACGATAAACCAGAAACAATTGAGCTCTTAGAAGCCAACATCCGACGCATTATTGCAGAAATACAGCCTGATTTACTGCGAAGAGTGTATGAAAATTGGACCTCCATATTACGCCATAAACCAATTTCATGAATATTAAAAACATTTTTCTCTATTTTATTTCGTTTTTAAGTTCTCCGGGTATAAAAAGCAACTATTTACAATATTCTTAGCATTTTCTAACAAACCTTAACGCTTTTGCTATGAAAATTAGCTTTTAACGTAGTTGTCTGTAATGAGATTTGTACAATTATTAGAAAAGGATCGTATTTAAAATTTTTGTTTTGTTTTCTTATGTGAAAAAAAAAGTTTATATTTGATATGTAAAAGGATAGATATAAGGGTTGATTTCAATTCAAGAATAATAGACGACACGTAAAAAGGTGTTCTAATAATACCAATCCAAAGGGAGGTTTGTCCAGAAAGAATACCCAACCCTCTTCACGTTTCTGACAGGCAGGACAATGCTTCAATTATTACATAGGGATGGTATAAAAGGCGGAAAAAATATCTGTCATGGTCCAGCAAATATCACATTTCTCTCGGCAATATCTCGGTAGAAAAAAAACTGTATATTTTAATCGAATAATGTATAATGTTTATACATAAATAATTTTAAATTTTTCTTTACAATTTTCCTTTTTTTCCCTCCGTTCTTTGCAGCCTCTTATAATAGTTCATACACATAAATTGAATTCTTTTGATATCATCATCATCATCATAATCATCATCATTATCATCACCATAATCGTCACCATCACTATCGCCATCACCTTCATCATCATCATCGTCATCATCATTGTCATCTTCATCGTTATCGTCGTCGTCGTCATCGTCATGGTGATGATGATGACGATGATGATGATGATTATGATGACGATGATGATGATTATGACGACGACGATGATGATGACGATGATAATGTCGATAAGGAAGACGATAATGATGACGATGATGTTGATGATGATGATGGTGTTCGTCGTCATCGTCAACATCATCATTATCATCGATATCATCACCATTATCATCACCATCATCATCATCATCATCATCATTATCATCAACATTATCATCATTATCATCACCATAATCAACATCATCATCGGTCATGACTGTCGTCTAACGAGTTGCTGTCTATGTGTACGCAGGTGTGAGTTTTTATCATTTTTAAAAATTTATATTGTAACACACCACATAAGCCAAAAATGAAACCCACTCAAAACACATTTGTACAGTTATCATTCGGGGATGTGGTCAACATCATCGTTTGCTTCCGATGTGCTTAGAAGATGGTCGATTCCGCAGGAAAGGCGTGTTCTGTGTCTTACTACAGCAAATTTTGTCCTCCAAGAGTTACTCTTTCCTGGCTTGTCATCACCAGCTTTGAAGCGAAGCACTCTCGGCATGCCCTTTCACTTATTGTTCCTTCGTTAGAAAGATCATTGAGATGGTTAAATAACTCATCAGCTTTCCACCCTTTCTCAAAGTGTAACAGCATAACATGTGTAAAAGAGAAAAATATTTTTTAACAGCCGCAGTACTTAGAATGAACACAACGATTGTTTGAATTTAATAAGCTGTGCATCAGTACATATCACAATTCTATTTTATTAATATAATTTAGTTATTTTCAACACATATTGCTAATAACGATCCCACGCTTTTGATTTTATTAACATACGCATAAACTGTGATCGCTCTTAGTACTCTAACTGTTTAAAAAAGTATTTCTTTTAAATATATCTGATAAAACTTCGTCAATACCTCATTCTATCTCATTCCGTGGACGTGGAACTTAAACACTATTTAAATGTTAACTGAATAGCATTCGAAAAAGAAGATTATCGCGAAGACTTTTCATTAAAATGTAGGTAGAATGGTCTGAAAGAGAAATCCGTAAACGCTTTCCTCTGTCACGACCTCTCGATTTATTTCTCGCTTTTATTTGACGTCATAAAAGTCCACGGAGCAAATAGGACAGGGGAATTTGTTTAATTTTGTAGCATCAAGACTCTGAATGAAATCCATTAGCGTAGCTTTTTTATACCGATACAAAATTGAACATTCAGCCCGCGCTGACAAAGGGCTCACTTCAGGTCGCTGGCAGGGATCTTCAACCCGACTGGAAAATTAATTAATTCTTCTGGCATAAAATCACCCGCAATCAATCTTTTCCTCCTTCTTATTCATTCATTCATCCTTCATAGTCCAATCATTTTATTTATTTTTCATTTAAATGTTAATGCATTGTTCTCTTCCTTAAAGTTAGAAGGAGAACTTTGTAAGAGATCGGGAATCTAGATAAACTCAATATTACGCTTAGAATATAATTTATTGACTTGTAACAATTGAGTTTACGCTACAATATTAAGACGAGTTATAGATGGCTTAACAAGATTTTACTGACGTGGTAGGTTAATTGTAAGAGAGCGTGTCAATGTGGCTCATCCTTATTTATACCCATTCACTCTCTCATACTGCGTGTCTCTTTCATACATTCCGACAGATACATTACAGTGATAACAGTTATCTTACAGCCATTGATTATCATATACTTTAGTGATATAATAGGCAGAACTTTGACTAGTAATATCATAATTTGTGTGTGTAAATAAATCAAAGATCTTATCACTTTCAAGACAGTATACTTCTCATATGTTCATAGTTTTCTAGAATATACATCTCAGATAAAGAACCCAGACTATGCAATACACAAAAAGAGAATTGAAAGCTTCTTAAATTACCTTAACTTTTGTTCTTTTCATCTCATGAAGTTCTTGAAGTCTCTGAAAAGTTTTTTAATATTCAGACATAAACTTTCAGTGGAAATGGAGCAGCCTCTATATTTTTTTTTAAATCCCACCCAACCTAATTTAAAGTCCTCATTTTCTTTAATGCTATCATTTCATATCCCAAATCGCAACAGCAGACAGTCACCTACTTTTTTTCTCCCTCTTTGCAAGACCAACTCAAAAAAAACTCAACGACACAAATTCAATTCACTTTAATTTCATTTCAATACCGACGCATCGGCGTTTTTTGGACAAAATACATTTGATTGCTTGATATATATAATCAAGACGTAAGAAAAAATGGAAGAAAAAATTGGAAATAAATTCAAAAAGTAGTTTTACATTTATTATCAAAACAGCCACCACCTATAACACCACATTGATAATTTTAACTTGACTATTTGGGACATAAAACGAAAATGCATTTCACAACCGCACCCAAACTAGTTCAATCAATTTATGTTCCCATTAACTACCATCCTTTTTCCCTTTATTTTAATCCCACGTTCTCCTCTACCCTTATATTATATTTTAATTATTTGCTTATATCATTCACTAACGATGTCATCATTTTGACGTCGCGTCATCAAGCAGCAGGGTTAAAGACGCGACATCAGGGATTTACGTATCCCCTTGCAGGGTCCATCATCAGGGTCCAGCAGGACCCTACGATGATACGTAAATCTTCAAGCAGGGAGTTGGAAGAACACTGCAGAATATCCCAGAAAACTTGCCACAGAAGTGTAGAATAACCCGTGTTTTCTCAAAAACGGCTGACTGGCTAGTCACTTTACACAATGTATAACCTTTCAGAAACCGGTGTAAACTGTCGCAACAAACATGGTTTTAAGTACGAGTACTACTCTCATTTGATTTAGAGACTTAAAAAAATGATGGGGGATGAGCGTACAAAAGTTTCACATAAAAATAATGGTATTATTTTAGAAACATTTCACATCATTTGCATGACGGGGCATTTCTAGGATCTAGTACTTTATTTAATTTGAAGATGTCTGTGTGAATAGTAAAAAAGGTCAGATTTTCAGCTTTGTTTATCTCATGTTTTATGACATTAATCTTTATTACTTGGTTGTAATATATGTATGTATGTCTACTTCGAAGATGTTTAACATTCCCGGAAGGTTCTCATAAAGTTTTATTTATATCCTCGATGAGGATTGTACATTAGACTACCGCAAAAAAACAGACATCAAAGAATAAAATTAATTAGTTGTTCGGACCCAGCGTTGCCCGGGTTGAGGATTGAGTCAAAAATAAGTTTATGGGAGAAAACAAAGATTCCATTGTTTCGCAAAGCCTCTAACAAAAACAATGTTTCCATTTAGTCTAGGCTAGGATGAATGAGATGTCCAGCGGGTAAATTTGATCTATGTTTTCCGCCGGGTCCTACAGAACATGTGTGCAAACTTTTGCTTAGATCTGTCAAACGGTATAGATTTGTTTAGTAAATATATCGAGGGGAGAAGGTGTGGCAATGGCGGTGGGGGAAATGTGACCCTTAGGTCAGATCGGTTGAACGGTACAGATTTCCATGGATAAAATATCAGGAAATTATGGAGGGGTAAAGTGGGAGGAAGTAAATGTCGCTTTTACTACCCACCGCATCATAAATAATAAATATGCAAAATTTGCGTCAGATCGGTCGAACGATACAGAATGCATGGAAAATCATGAGTAATCAAAAAATGCATCAAGGGTAGGGGGAGGGGGGAATATCACCAACATTATTCAAAATTTGGGTCAGATCTATCATAGGGTGTAGATTTACATTGTGAATAGACCCAAAGACATTTAGTTTTATAGGTATAGATTTGGACCTGGAAAAGACTGATTTACGTGTAAATAAAATCTTATATTTAATTTTTTTTGTACACCTTTAACAGAGCATTAACAATTTGTGGACACGGCTTGCAGGTAAAATATATTATAAGAAATTTGTTGCCATATATTTTATAGATTCTTATTTTGGGTTTTTTATATATATAGGTATGTATATTATCTAAGCAATAAATCATCAAAAAATGTAAAATATACAGTATACATTATACGTAAGATATTCCATAGTCAAAGAAATAAAGAATGAAGTAAAACACAGAAGTAATGAGTAAAGCACAGCGTATAAAAAACAGGAGTGTCGAAAAATATAGAAGTGAAACATAAGAAAGTAAGCATTTAATTAAAATTTAATAAAAAATTTCTGGGCCTGTAGAAGACAAATAACTGACGCATGTGTTTATTTTATTTAGTTTAGCGCAAACACAGACATGACATACCCAAATATTTTTTGCATAATGGTATAGCATAACACCATTTAAATAATATCATTTTACGTTAAATTTTTTTATTGTAAAATTTATATCAAAGAAGGAAGTTGTTTTATCTATTGCATCAATGATCATATTGTTAATTATAATAAAAGTTTCATTTTGAATTTTGGTTTGCCATCTGAAAAAATGTCCCCATTGCTTTGTGAATGAAGAACATCATACATTACGTATGTTTATATCATACATACACATACATAATGGAGAGAAGTATGCGATATTCGCATTAAAAAAAAAATATATATATATATATATTCCGTAGGTATTGCATTAATTTGAAGTATATTGACATATTTTGCGTTTTCTACACATTTCAAATATAAATTAAAGTTGGTGGAAAACACTAAAATATATGTATGTATTTTACACATCGATACACACTGAGTTCAATGATAATAAAATATTTCATTTTTCTTCTTGATATTTTTTGCTCATTAAAGAAATTCCTGAAAATTGTCAGACGCCAAAGAGACATTCTCATGATCAAATTCTCATTGGAGATTTTTTTGATAGTTTAGATACCTTTGTACTTTTTTTGATAAATTTGTTGTTATCTTTTATTGTCTTTGAAGATATTTTACTACGCAATAAACAATCAATTTATTCATTCCAGATATACCCCCCTGTTCTCAGGATAGCAATAAAGCATAACAATTGCTTCCTCCAAAATATCCATCAAATAATTCGGCGATGCAGTATAATTAAAATGTCTTCGAAATTGGAACTGTTTTTATATTAAGTTCCTACTTTTTTAATAAAATTATGTATTTTCTTTATTATTTTATGCGGGTAAGAACTCTACAATTTGTAGTTTAAATATTGAAAATTTTGAATGGAAAAATGTTTGGAACACTTGAATTTTGTTTTTTTGTTTTGCAAAAAATAAATATCAAGAAGTGAAATACAAGGGAAGATTTTTAGAAAAAATGCAGCATTTTTAGTTATTTTTCGAATCAGTTGGTCATTTAAGCATTTTATTAGCATTATTCGAATCAGTAATAAGTATCTCCGTGCTGGTTTTTTAATATTAATTCCTTTTGGTCGGTATCTTTGAAGAATTTTCCCTTTGGTCGCATAACTTATAATTTCATTTCGTGTTTTATTCATTATTTCGAACGATAAGAGAATCAGTGAATTATCGGTGGGTTCCAGCCGGGATCCGGGGAAGAGATTTGAGAATCGTGTAGACATTGATCCATCTCTTTTCCCTGGGCTAGAACGAACAACGATCATGTCTTTATCGCTATTAAAATTGCATACTTCATGAATTCTTGAAGATGATTGATAAATATCTTTATAAATCTCATAGTGTCCTAATAATATAAAAAATTTGTTGTGCTCGGAATAATGGGGATATACCAAAGAGAAAAAAATTAATAACGACAGAGAGTTAACGATAACAAGATAACTGAAAAAACTAACAGAGGTGTTAAACCTAGTTAAGAAATTTGATTACCGGATTACTCGCCAGGAAAGTTTCTCCCCAAAATTGCTTGCCACCAGATAACCTAAGCTGACCTAACCTAACCTTTATAAATACATTTATTTGATGACAATTGTTTGTAAACAATAATAAACCAGTTAAGCGGCCCCCGTAGCCCAGTGGGTATGACACTGGCTTCTCATACCGAGGATTCCGGGTTCAATTCCCGGTGAGGTCACAATTACTCTATGTGATTTACTCAAGCCTGGGTGTTTTGTGATGTGTAACGCGTTTGTAATTGGCCTCTTGGCCTGTAGAAGCGTAAATAAAAAACAAATTAAAAAAATATATATAAGTATGTGTTTTTCAATAAACGTGTTTCTTAACCTCTATTATCTATAATCATGTAAAAAGCAATTAATACCTACATATGTCCTGTCACGCCATTGGCGAGCAAATGTATTGTGAGCAACTTTCCCGGCGAGCAATTTTTCAGCAATCTACTGAACAGCTCTTACGGTAATTACATGTGACTAGCGATGTCGTTTTTTTATTAATAAGTTGGATTATTGGAAATAGTTCCATTTTATTAAGAGGTTGAATACCGAAAAACCCGCTCAATGTGCTAAGAGTAGCACAGCGAGCAATGGAAGGATTAATGTTGAAGAAATTCGACATTCGTGTAATAATGAGAAATTACTAAATGTATCTGTAATAGAGTAGCTTGTTGGTCTTGTGGTTAGGACACTGGCCTCGTGATCCAAAGGTTGCGGGTTCGAACCTCACTCCCGACTAGCAAGTTAGTCCTATTTTCATAGCACAAGCGCTTAGCTTAGTTTGAAAATAGTAAGAATATTGATGTGACACGTATTCCGTGTTCACATCTCCATTTAAAAAAAAAAAAAAATAATAATAACTTATTTCAGATTAACAGAAAAATATGTGGTCTTGGAAATATTAAGTTCAGAGTTTATTGAGAATTAACCAGGTTAATTCAATGCAATCACAAAATTATATTCTGTAGAAAAAAGTTAGAGGATGCTTACGAATATAAATATTTTTGAAGTTATCTGCTTTTGACGCATTGGCGTGTTGTAGTGGAATGCGTGTAGCGTGAAGTAGCATGTAACGAAAATGCGAGACCACGAATTGCACATGGAAATAGTGTTTTAGTAATATCAAAATATAATAATTTCGTTCGAATTCACGACTAAAAACGAAATTATACGGCTGTAGAGAGACTCGAAACTCGACCCAACGCGGCAACTAGATGACATAGCCACCACCATTTTTCCTCGTCCGTCAAAAATATACTATACTACATTGCAAGAGCAGGGCTCAGACTAAGACGCGAACCATTAACCCAATTATTTTAAATATTCGTGATTACACTTCTATATATATGAGTTTTAATGCTTTTCATGAAACTTTTCATGAAACATGAAATAATTTTGTCTTCATTTTAGTATATAAGTATAACTTCTACCGCTCGTACATAAGTACACGGATGAATTTTTTTTGTATATAGTCTATTTCTTTCAAAATACTTTATTCTTAAGCTAATTTTTAAAACTTAAACATTTACAAAGAACTTGGCAAATGCTGTATATAATGAAAATGTATTTAAAAAAGATTCAGTTCTTATATTATTATGTGCTTGTTAATTTATTGAATAAAAATAAATTATTTGTGCAAGTAGGAACTTGCAAATATTAATTTTATTTATGATAAAAATTGAATGTAGAAGTGTTTGGAACACACGTGATATTTGTGTTTTTATATTTTGTTTTAAAATAAATAAACCTCGCACGGCTTAAAAGAGGGGAAATTGTCGAAAAAAGTAGGATTATTTTAGAATGAGTTGTAGACAAATACGGAGCGTCGTGTTTATAGATATTCTTTTGTTTGGAATGCTCGAAAACTTTTCTGTTTGGTTGTGCATAGTTTTTATTTGATAATATATATATATATTTCTAAAAAAATTAAGCTTTCTTTGCTTTTGTGAATTTTTCCGGAACATTTGAAAGAGATAAACATCATTTCCAGCGATAAAGAGTTAGCTTATTTAGTCAACAAAGGTGAAAATAATTCAGAGAAATTATTTCAATTTGTCGGCCCAAGTTAACAGTTTGGTTCCGAAAAAATATTCTTTTTGGAACTGGAATGAATATAGTTAATATGTGTATGTACCATATTTTATTTATTGCAGTAAATCAATATTGTTATAAGTATGCTATGCTTTCTGCATGAATCGATAAATTATTTAATTTATTTATTCATTCACTCTTTGTGTACATATTAATACTGTGATGGGACTATTTAGCAATTTCTTCCAACCAATCACATTTTATGAGATTTATTATTTCTTTGTTAGAAAAACATGTACATACAACAGGAAAAATAAGAACGTAAAAGTATTTTTCAAATATAGGTTATTTCGTAGTAAGAATTTACGTAGACCGAGAATTAACTATAAGCAACAAATTATACATTGAAATAAACAGGAAATGAAAATTTTTGAACGCATTCAATTAATTACCATCAAAATTAATTGATCATCCCTGCCGAAGGCCCCTCACCAAAAAGCAAGGATCAAACATTCGACGAGCATCCTCGAGTGCGGCTTGTCGTGTTTGCCCCCTTCATGCCGAATGGTCCCTTTTCTTCCTTTCATACATCTATAATGGTCGAGTCGACAGTAACATATACATTCAATTTCCTCGCAAGGGACGTTGAAATATGACCGCGATCAATTTGTGAGGCGAATCGACACAGGATCGATTTGTCCTCTCCTTTGACGTATTCGAATCTTGAGTGGTGCACTTTTAAGACTCTCGCTGAAATAAATAATGAAAGAAATACTTATACCGGTAGTTATGCCGGTATTAAGCCAAGCTATTGGGTTGATTGATAAAATGATGAAATCGCAAACCAATAAAACGATTACTGTAACATATTTGCATTAAAGGTGTAAAACAAACTCCACAGAAAACACAGTTATTGGTGAAAAATATTAATTAACTTTGTGTATAATATTTTATGTATTCGATAAATTATGAGCATATCCGTCCTAATGACGATTTAATGGTAATACTTTTCGTATTTTACTAAGGTTTTTTTTATGCATAATTATTTTAGATCCCCATTGTAAAAATGAGGTATCCTGGATGAGTGATCAATGGGATTTCTCTTAAGAGATTAATGTTATATAATAGAGATGCTGTAAAACTTTATTTCAAAATACGACCTCTACTCTTATGTACTGTCTATTATAGAACCTAGTATTATTATATAAGAGTGACTCTCGTTTTGACCGCAAATTTTACATTTAACATCATGTTTTATTTTATTTATACAACTACTTTATTTAGTTTCTCAGAAAGGATTATTAACGAACGATCTAGAAACTATTGAAATCATGCAAAATTTATGTTACGAGAAAAAACTTGAAAAAACTTACGAGAAAACGCGTCTCAGATCTTAGGCCTGATTCCGTTAATGGCCTAAAAACGTTCCTCTCTACGCGAATAGGTTGACAAAATTCGGTAATTACCGGTTAAGAAAAATTTTAGAAGTCTCACAAAGACGAAGCTTGTGTGATGATGATGATATGAGAAACGTGTATAGAAGTATTTTTATAGGATAGTTCAGGGCTTACGACCTGTATGAGCTGGCTTAAGTGATATACACAATGCAACATTCACAAACTCCATCGTAAGAGCTTCCACACATTATCATTTATTTAAGCTGTATCTATATATGTTCCAAATCCGAAAAACTTCCATATATTTTGAAAGGACTATACCAAATCTAGGTGTGCTATTTCATGAGAAGGACTGTATAGATGTCTCGAGCATATTAATTATGTTATCAAAATGCATTATTCTCTACGTAACAACGTCCATTACTAACCATACCATGACACACAGCCTTAACTCACGGCCAAAATGAATATAATTCTCTATACAACAGTAGGTACTCTGTGTCAGGGTAGAATTTTCGTGAGATCTTGCACATTTACCAAAAATATTATAAATCCTCATTAAATTTAATTATTGAAAATAATAATTTCAAACATGCGTATTTTTAAAAACAATTTAGGAACAGAATTATGTTTTGATTCGAGATGAAAAAATTGTAGAAGAGGATTATGAATGGATTTATATAACGCTTGTAAATAAAAACTACTAAGTAAGTTTAAAGTTTTTATTTACTACTTTTATTTGACACCAGTATATCACTAAACATTTCAAAAACATCCCTTACCTTCTTGAGGACTCTACTTCTATGATTTTGATAAATAAATAAAAATGTATGTGAATTTCTTTTTTCAGTAATACAAATTTCTCAACAATCTAGAATGTCTGAAATGTCATAACGAGCATTTCAATATTTAGAATCCGCCAAGACATGAAATTTTAATTAAGCCTCTCTTTGATTTCGATCTGGACCGCTGAATAAAAAATCCATCTGTCCGTCATAGGCCGGACGTGCGCATTTCTGGGGGGCCTAATTAAAATTTCATCCCGTCAGCGCCCCGCGGCTGGCGTCCGCTACTGCGCTAATGGCCTGACAACCAATACTAGAATGGGCCATTTCCACTGCACAAAATTATTTTTTACTTTCTTTGTGACGAATTTAGGGGTGACTTTTGACATTTTCGTGTTCTTCTTTTTTAGGGTGTTCTCAGTCACTGAGGGTCGCGAGCTCCTCCCAGTGCACAAGATAATCCATTTTACTCGATCCTGGTAGCTGGACGTATTTAGAGTGCAGAAATTACTTTTGGGGGTATTGTCCGCATAGCGTCAGCAGTCTTACCAACAGCTGTACCTAGGAGCGTTGATTACACTACCCAATTTGCATTGCCCGATTGTTTTCATATCTGAATTTGCTGGCTAAGTACTTACGGTCGCGAAACCGACATTCTAAGTCCGTCGGTCAGCGATAAAGTTTCCTACTGGAAAGGGAACAAACAAAGAGTCAGCGGGCTATGTAAACGGTCCCTTGACATTGCATTAGTCGCTCAATCAATCAGTCAGTCAGTCATTTCATTACTCTAGTTCTGTTTTCTTACGTGTACACTTTCACTGGCTCCGGGGCTTAACTCTGGGAGAAATAAACATCAACAATACAACCGGGCACTCTTTCATTTCAAGACCAATAAAACTTCCCTAAATAATTTCTAAATAATTTTTTTTTTTAATGTTTGTAGCATTATGAGCGTTTGTGGATGGACATGATTATTAATTTTACATTATTGAATTATTATATTATTTGAATTATTATAAAGCTATCCATGAAAAAAAAACACATTTTGAATTAATCAATTTTGGCTTACACGTTTAATTCATAAAGAATTTAGTTTGTTTATTCATTCGATTAATTAATAAAGAAAGCGCATATCGTTTAATTATTAAAGAATTTCGTTTCTTTATTCGTTCGTTTAATTAATAAAGAATTTCGTTTCTTTATTCGTTCGTTTAATTAATAGAGAATTTCGTTTCTTTATTCGTTTGTTTAATTAATAAAGAAAGCGCATACAAACTTAGTTTCACATTCGTAGCGACATTCCTTAGTGAGGAAAATTTTGCATAACCACATGGCGTTCCTTTTGTACGAACATGGGAGGCTATTGGTGTTCCACAAACTTCCCCCATGCACCCCCTTTCATATGAATTTGAAATGTGTCTAATGCTTATTATATTTACATTATATTTACATAAGATTTATATATTTTCATTTTAATTAATAAATTTAAAAAACAAAGATTGAAGTTTGGACTAAAAATATTAAAAAATAATATATGGAACATTAATAACAATTAATTACTAACATGAAAACAAATTTAAAAGATAACTAATTGTAAAAAGGACCTGGTTATTTATAATATTCAATTTACTATTAAAACTTTTTCTTATTTTCAAAATTTATAATTAATCAAACTGTGGCTCTGTACAATTTGTACGTAAAATTTGTAAAACCTTATTAATATCAAAAGGATGATCAATAACCAAAAAAATATTCGCAAATTCGGAATAATTATTGCTACTTAAACACTTCAAGTGTTCCTTAACTCTACCATTAAAATTTCAAAACATTTTTCCTATATATGAATCATTGCAATCATTACAAATCAATTTATTATTATTTATTTATTAAAGAATCATCCTTAGCCTTAAAATTTCAAATGTACTTCTTAAAATTTATTATAAGAATAGAAATCCATTCGGGATTTTTTGAACTATTGAAATTAAAATTTATTTATTTATAAATACGATTTTTCTACAATGCTTTTCAATATCAAATGTAGACTAAATAATTATATATAAATGAATATATACATATGTTTTTTATTTTAAATGTTTCTACATTCATTTTTATATGTATATATATTTTCAAATGTACATATATTTTCAATGTATAGAAACATTATATCATCATGAAGGGGCCATTGGCCCTGAAACATATTGATATTTTCAATACGTAAGTGGTGAAAACAAAGTACATTTTTATTAATAATATCACCACAAAATCATTGTTCTCTTTTTGAAGGAAATATTTTTAATTGTATATAAGTATGAAAATATACTTATATACAATTAGATGATGATACAATATAGGTAATGCATTAACATGTTTTTATGCATTATATTATTGGAGATTTTTATTGGAGTGTCATTGAATATGATTCACCCGTATGGTATCCTATTCATGATAGTCATATAAAAAGCATTGAACGTGTCCGACATTAATTTTTGTGCTAAATTGAATATTCCGATTGAATATTTTAATTATCTTTTTTATCTATCACTAACTTGCAAACCATGTTAAACAGAAAGCAATACGACCTTATTATTCTCTTAAAAATATCAAATAATATTACCGATAGCTCTGCACTCTTCAATATGCTTAGTATACAGTATACATGCACTTTATAGAAATACATGAGCGCCTAAATAATTTCATTTTATAAAAAATATTACCAATATGACTCTGCAAAATCAAGAGATAATAATAACTTATACATGCTAGTGTAGAAATTTTTCTGTAAATGTTGAACGATGTAGATCCAATTTCGTAACTCTGTTTTTGTATTGTATTTAAATAAAATTAGTATTTTTTTTCAGTGTGAGATAATATTGCAACCACTATTAATATTTTTTATTGTAAAATGCTCTGAACCATTTATATAAATGATTAAATTAATATTTATGTTAAAAAATTTGAAAGGAGTTTCAGAAAAAAACAGTATAAATGTTAATAAGATGGTCCCTTATGGTCCTGAATAAATGACACTGACTTCTTGTAATGGAGGTTCCAGATTTAATTCCTAGTGAGGTCATAATATATTTACATTTTTAGTTTTCTCAAGCCTGATTGTATTTGCGATGTGTTTTGCCACGTAAAAAAGGCCACGTGGTGTATTTAACCGTTAAAAAATAGATAGAAAATACAAAACGTATAGATATTCAATTCACAAGTATTTGGAATTTTATTTTAAAAAATACTGTTTCTGTTCCAATATACTTTTTAGTAGGTATCTGTTTCAAAATATATTTTTTACAGGTAGATATTATTTTTAAAAAAATTACCAAAAATTAAAAAAAAAAAGTTTTTTTAACTTATGGGTATTTTTAATCATAGATGTTTCTAATATTTTATTCTGAATTACAAAATAGTACAAAGGCCTTCATATAACATTCGTACATACATATAAATTAATTTATATTTATAAAATAGATACCCATCGATTATAGTGTATTGCTAAAACAGTATTTTATTACAAAATATTTTTATATAATTAATAAATATATACTTTGTTTTAACAACTTATAAAAAACGAAATATTTTTTTATTTGTAGCAAGTCTGATTTTTGATAAATTTTAAGAACATTTACATAATGAAATATTTTCCTTGTTAAAAATATTCACAAATACCCCAAACCATAGTCCATTTTGCCGTAAATGGACCAGCTAAAAGTAGAGAGGCAGCGTTTTGGTATGAGGAACCACAGACGCTGGCAAATCGTTTCATACTCCAGAGGGCGCACGCGAGAATAAGGGCGCTCCTCCACTACAACCGACAGCGGCCAGCAGATGTCGCCCGATGTTTGGAAAAAAGTAAAATAATTAAAATATCCACTGTTCCTATATACTGTCTGATCATGTCCCCTGATATCATGTTAACACTTTCATACTGTTAAGACGGACAGTATTACATACTGTCACGAAATGAATTGCGCACTGTCAGAGCCTCACGAGGACAAGAACACGATCGTTATTTCTCGTACATTCTATGACATTCTAGGACGCACTAAAATACTCTGGAATAATCTATAACATTCGAAAAAAGGCTAGAAAAGTCGGGAAGTGACGGAAACATACTATATATTTTCTATAAAAAGAGAAGCCGTGTCGCGGCGGATCATATTTGATTTGAAGTTTCTCCCGGTGTGATATTAGCGACAAATCGTATCGGTAGGTGTGGCCAGCGCAAGTTTAAGCCGAGAAAAATATTAGCAAAATACCTACCTGAGTGATAAAAATAGTTGAACAGAATTTCCTTGAAAGCGTTAACAAGTGATAAAAAAAGTGTTCAAAGACGAATTATAAATTATTGTGAATTTATGTGAATTTGAGATTATTGTTTAAATTTAATTCGTGTCCAGTGACTTTGTGAATTCACATTTGTTACATTCCATAGAAAATAGCCCACTGCTGAGCCCTGAGTCTGCGGTACTGTTAGCAACATTAAAAGGCCGTCGCCGATCGACGCGATTCAAAGGGGCTTGTCGGACGTTGCGAAGCTTGAAGTCAGTGTGAACACAGCCTTATTTGGAGAATGGCTCGTCCTCGTAGAACCTCAACCTCGTGCGGAATGCCTGACACGCGCTCTCTGCCATTACGGAGACAGTGACGCAAGGTCTCCTGAACATTTGCCATTGAAAAGTCCGCAAAAAGGAACGGAATTGTCGCAACCTACTTTATACTACATTTACAACGCTAAATTGCAGGATAAATCACAAGATTACCCAGTTACCGAGTTCAGCAGTCAAGAGGTTAATATGAAGAATTTTATTTAACTTCAAGGATATCCCAATTATAATAATTTCGTTGTATGTCCATCCGTCCGTCCTTTGTTACTTTGCGCAACGTCCGTAACTTCTTTGTAGTGTGTTTTTTCCCCTTTTTTCTTCCTTTTTTTTCTTTTTTTATATTATTTATAAATAAATAAATACTTATTCTTTTGGAACCGACATGTAAAAGTTCCGTCATTTTTGACAAGTTACAACCAGTACATTAATAGCATAATAAGTTCTAATTTTTAATACTATTTTACGTTATTAAATACACGAAACACTCACATTGTAACCAAAAAGTTTCGAACACTGTCAAAATCGCTCTCGATATATATCACTCAGTTATACTGACAACACTATGGAACACTCTGGAACGTCTAGGGTCTCTCACGACCTCTGGAACGCTCCACAAGTCTCTCGAAACGACTACACGGTTATCGTAAGATGTCAAAAGATCGAGAAAGACATTTATTTGCCTATAAATACAAGCACTTCACGCGCCGCGGTGTCGGTCATTCGTGACGTTAAACGTGTAAACGATATTCCAGCGATAAAACCGTAACGCAAGCCAGTGCGGCCGGTCGTGGATAACAGAGCGAAATATCAGGCAAGTACCTACCGACAAGTCAGCGAATTAAATAACGGGCGAAAATGGAATATTCTAGAAAGTGATCGAAGCAATAAAATGGCGGCCCTCGTAGCCACACAATTTGGTTACATCTATTGTATATTCATACTAGCTGTGCCCGAGCGGCTTCGCACGCGTTGATTTTTAGTACACTGTTTGGATGGTCATAGAACTTTCGCGAACCTTCTAGAACATTCTCCCTCCAGACTTTCAAGAAATTTATTGAATGTACAGGAGCCTTCTAGACACACCTACACATTTCGCCACTCAGTTTAGAATCTTATAGAACTTTCGGGAATTTTCTAGAACCTTCTCCAGAATATATATATATATATATTGATTATTACTTGTAAAAGCCCCTTGGGCGTAAATAAATAAATAAATAACCTAATTATGTCAAACGACCGTAATATAAACCTTGAATCTTTAATTAGATTGTTTATCTTTACATTGTACGCTTGTGTTTGTTTTCGGTCATTAAGGAGTCTTTGAAAATCTGTTTTATCGGAACAAAATAAAAAATAAACCGTAATAAATATTTTTTTACATTTCTTCCTGTGAGAGGGATGATGGTGTGTACTTTGTCACCCTCTCTGCCGCCGTTTATGATTGGGTTCGGGATTAAAAGCGCAAATAAGAGTTTCGTAAAATTGAGTGAAAAACAAAATTAAAACGTCTGGGATTGTTTAAATGAGGGTCGGAGCCCGCGGTACTCCAGAACGGTAAATTAAAACGTGTCCTGTCTAAACGAAATTCTACTTCATCTATTTATTCGCCCTGTTAAAGAATATTATTTTCAAAATCTCATTTCTACGCGTTTGAGTCAGCTTTCGCAAGCGAGCTCGAATGATATGTTTTTTAATTTCGTCAACAAACAAGTGTTTTGCGATTTACGATTTTATTTTCGAAAAAATATTTACTACATTTTTCAATCTTCATTAGTACGCTTCAAAAGATTTTATGTTTAAGAGCAATTCAAAAGTTTCACAAAACCTTGAGAGTATTTTAATAATAAAATAGTTTAATAAGAAGTACTAGAAAAAATAAAATATGTTTACTAATAATAGGTCTGTATAATTTACTATAACATTATTATTGAAGCGAAAGCTTAAATAAATATTAATAAAAATGTTTAGTGAATTCACAAATTTATTAAATTTGAAAGAAAAATGTGTGCTTATTTTGAAACACATAGTAATTTAGAAAAATAAATACAAATGAAATAAATACATTGTTGTTCAAGTTGTTAAGAAATTTGACTAGTGACTAGAATGTTATTTGTATTGTTCATAGGCTTAACTAGGATGCTATCTTATTTTTCAATGCATAGGCGGTTAGCTCATTTAAATAAAATTGTAATATTGATGTGAGACCTATTCTGTATACGTATTTCAATATTTTAATTTTATTAAAAATGTAAACTTAATTTACAAAGAAAGGGAGTAAAATAAAAACTTTGTTTTTATGGGTTAGTTTTTTATCACAGTTTTTAACAGAATAAGTTATTCATATAAACTTATTTAAAACAAAAGGTCAGATGATTCCTTGTTGTTCCAAAGACACGGTATCAATCCCTTCATTACGGCCTTCTCGCTTTAGGGGATGAATATTGACGCTTGCCTTTGTCATCAATTCACCTTGTCCTTGTGTGTTGTCTTCTGATGTCGCTCCACGAACCAACCTTTTTTCTACCATTGCGAAGTCTCCACTCCTCCCTTACTGATCATCATCTATTTGACATACTTATGAATCACTTAAACTGAGCATTAAATTGGGTGAAAAAGTTAACTTTGTTACCTCTTAAGTGAATTTAATAATATTTTTATATTTTATTATTCAAGTTTCGAGAGTAACAGAATCTCCCACCGGCAGGGAAAGTATTGAACATGATTTTATACTTCACCTGTCGATGAGAGACTGTTACTCACGCAACTTCAGTAGTTGAATATGTATATAAATATTATTAAACACATACAAAATTGATTTTAGTTGATTTTAACTCAATTTCATGATCTTCGTGTAAAATTTCTACAATTTTAATGCCAAATCCGCATGAATAATATACTAATTTATGTATATATGAACATGCCGATATATAAATAAAAAGGCTCATATATTGAGTATTGTTGTGAGTACTGCGTATTTTTAGTATCGATTGATATTTTATAATACATGTTTTTCCTTTTTATTTTTTCAAAAATTTCTATATCACTGTGCAATATACAACGAATCAAATAGTTGATGTCTTCATATGTGTATGAAAATATAAAAAAACAAGGAACGTATATGAATCAAATGTTAATGGTAATAGGAGGATCAATGGAGAATAAACCGAACATATGAAGGTCACCCATAAAAATTTTAACAACTGAAGAGCGTATGTGAAGAGGTGTATGAAAGTGAACTAAATAAGAATGGTGTGCAAGGACAGATGAGAATGATATTTATGCGCCCTTGAGGTAAGTACTCTTGAAAACGGTGCTATTTAAATTATCCAAAAAGTTAAGGTAAGTTAGTTTTTTTTTACTGACGTTCATCAAAAAACTATTCCAAAAAGAGCCTTTTCATGAAAAAACTATACATTTACCCAGTTTCATATATATTGTATTTTGAAATGAAATCAAATCAGGGGCAAGCAAAATGAAGCGGAGGAAAGCCAGTCTGGGTTTGAAAAGATAGGAGCCATTACTTGGTATCTGGAAACGCTTACAGCAAAAAGCAAAGACACATAAGACGGAGACCATCAGACCACACAGTAAAGCAGGCAATATCTATGGAGCTTCATCGACAGTCATCTATAAGAAGACCAAAAAACTCCTGGACGACTCAATGCTCCGAAATATTACAGAAAAACAGCCTGGATGAAAGCGATACCTAGTACCGAAGAAGATACAACCTAAGAAAGAAAAAAGCCGACCCCAACAGCCCACCTAGGCAATGATTTAGGACAGAGCAAGGAAGAATAAGGGTATTTCTTAGTGGTTATTGTTTAAGTTATGTTGTGCTGTGATAGACCACAATCCTTTTTTTGACAAAAAATTATATTTTAAATATTTTAGAAAATTATCTTAATCTACTTTATAATATCTACTTAAAACAAAGCATTGGTACATGATAATGAACCAGAATTTTAAGTTTTCTACAAATATATAGAAAATAGTTCAATGAATTTCTATTGTTGAATTTGTTAGATGAAAATAAAATAAAATCTTGCTTTCCGGCCTGAATTTGTCTCCAGACATAGAAAAGAATAGATAACTAATTTTATTTACAGTGTATATCTAATTACATATGCCATGCATACCGTTATATATAGTGTGTCCCATGACTGGTGTCAGAGCCTTTAAAAGCATAAAAACACCCCCTATATGTCAAAAAAAGTTTTTTTTGGTAATTTTTTTTTTACAATTATTTCGGTCTCTTTTTTTGCATTTTGGTGAAATAATTTAATTAATGTTGATCCTTATTATTTTATCTTTTAAATGAGACCTCTTTGATATTTATTGAACCTCTACATGGGTATATATTAGTAAATTGACACACCATTTCCATTTCATTATGGCTGGAGAAAATGACACACTGGGTTTATTTTGTGAAAATGAAATTGATCATATTTTATGCCATTAAAGGCTCCGAAATACTGTTTAATACTTGGTAAAATTAATTGTATAATTGATATTTTTATTACCTTGTGCTTGAAATTTGTTTTAAAAACCAATAATAAAAATTAGGTTTTTTTCTCCTACAAATTCTGCTATCAACGTGTTTCTTTGATTTTTAAGCAGTGTTCTTATATTTATTTTAAATACTTACGTACCTAACAACCAGTACATTTTTGGGTCGATAAACAAATAAAGTTTTTTTTATTTTTCTGATCCTTAACAATCGCATATTTAGTTCAATATAAACAAATATTTATTTATTTATATTTATTTATTTGTGGGAAACTAACATTACAAATAAAAATCAAATAACATATGACTATTAAATAATATAGAGACCATCTTACAAGTTTCCACAGAATCAACATGTTTTGTATTAACATATAGTAACAATAACTTAAGTTATACAAAAAAATGAAAGGTTTCATTAGGAATAAACCATGAGAGTCAAAGAATTAAAGGTAAATGGGGAATCAGGAATGGGGAGGAAAGGACAGATCTACTTAGTAAATAGGGGATGAGATATGAAGAAAAAGAAGAACAAAATAAATAAAGCATAAAGATATCTGATCAACACATCTGCATATACATAAACGGAGTCCGGACAAAAGAAAAGGAGATGAACAAAAAAAGAGAAAAAAGCTTTATAACTGACGTGAATATCCAAGAGTTTAAATTCATGGATTGATGAAATGAAGTAAACAATATAATATATACAGTTTATAAAATATACAGTATAATATAGTATTATTTCTCAACTCCGACAAAAAATACTTGAGTAACAGAGAAAAAGACGTGAAGACTATACATATAGAATTGTGTCAATATATTTACATTGCAATAATAATATAAACTCGAATATATGCATAATATATGAGTTTTTATAGTATCTAGTCAAACATTATTTTTCTATATTCGCGAACTATAGAAATGATAGTTGAAATAAAAGAATTTCACTGTAAAAATTATTTTTAGTAAGTGATGCTTTGTTTTGCTTTATAATCGAGCTTATTTGATACAACATACATTTCAGCGTTATACCACTCCTAATTTAAATATTTTTATTCTAGGTGCATAATGTCATAATAAGTTCATAATTTTATATAATATTATACAATATACATTCATCGGTGGGGAGTGCCCAGTTGAGGTAATCTAGAAGCAGAGGCTACTCCGTTAACCAGCTGGAAAAAAGGAAGCATGCAATTTCAGAAAATATGGAAAACAAAATGTGCAGTGCTGAATAATAGTCAGGATGTATTGCAGCGGCGTGCAGTCGGTATTATGAAATAAGATGTAGATACATAACGGGTTACACCACGTTTTCTACACATTTTCCAAAACAATGTTTTTTTATAAATAACTTCAAGAAGTTATACAAATATTTTGAATCATCACTCATTCAAAAATTCCAAAAATTGGCTGAATTACAGCAATTTGAAGCTAACGTTGTAGGTAAATTTTACGTGAACTACATTATTGTTTTGCTTTTTCTCGAAACTCCTCTTTTCAAACCGGTGGGGATAACATCTCAAAAATTAAAGTCGATTTTATTAAAATTTTGTACACATCTGACTAATAATACTTATTGCTTACGACTTTGTGCCGTTTGCTTATTTTTACCTTCGATTTTGTTAGGAAAAAAAATATTAATATTTTTAAATCGATCTCATTTGCACATTTTTTTTTATCAGGAAAACAAAAATAATGTTTAAAAATCGAAGTATAGATCAAAATATTAAAAAGTTATACATGGAAAATAATAATATAAAGTACCTAATTAATATGAAAATAAATTTAAAAGATAACTATTTAGATTAAATATTTAAATAATCAGGTCCTTTTTGCAAATAGTTATCTTTTAAATTTATTTTCATATTAATTAGGTACTTTATATTATTATTTTCCATATATAACTTTTTAATATTTTGATCTATACTTGGATTTTTAAATATTATTTTTGTTTTCCTGATGAAGAAGCCATTGGCTTTGAAACATGTTGATTTTTTTCAATAAATAAGTGGTTTAAACAAAGTTAATTTATATTAATTATAATTATGTTACCACAAAATAAATTTGCTACATTTGAAGAAGAAAATATTTTTATTGTGCAATAGTTGCGTTAAAAAAATTGAATTTGAATTATTTGATGCCTCACGCGGTGTGACCCCTTAACTAGATTTCTTCCAAATAAAATAAGTATCTCGTAATAATGCTCTACCAAAATTATCATCTTACTACTCAAATTAAATATGATATCATATGAGTCATATAATATTTAAATGAACATTTAATTCATCTTTATTACAAATCTTTACGAACAACTCATGCTTCATTATACTGACTGCTCGCGCCTGCTGTATAGAATACTAAACTAGTGCGCTAAACCATCATTGTGTGTGTGCGATTGATACTCCATTGTAACTGAGATTTTATTTTATTTTATTTTTTAATGAACAGACCGTCAACATGTCATTAATGATCCTAATATAGGTCCTAGAGTGATATTAGAATACAAAGTATAAATATTTTATGTACATTAGGAATATTATATAATTACACAATACACTTTTCATGATAAATTATAAAAAATATTTTAGTGATAAAATAAATTAGAACATACATTCATATAAACATATTGTTAAAAATAAGATGTTGGTACATGATAGGAGTTTAAAATTGAAAATATTGATTTTCAGGCGTATTCTAGCAAATATTTAATAATTCTAATGTACGTTAATAAGGAATATTGATAAAAAAAACTCCACTTTGATAAATAAAATATAGAAGTATCATTACTAGTTGCGAAATCTATCTAACTAACTTTTTAATGAGAAAAAACTAACAATATATGGGTCTAGTAGAGGCCGGTGCAATATATGAAATGTTTTTGATTTGAACTATATATAGAACTTAATGTGTGGATGTTCTAACGATGCAATTGGTGATCGGTTGCATTGTGGTGAGTGATCAATTAAGCCAGCTTATACAGGTTGTAAACCCCGAGCCATCGTATAAAAGGCTTCCATCCACTTTTGTCACATTTAAATAGCTTCTGTGAGATTTCTATAATTAATCCTTAATTTAAATAAATTGTATTTTACTGTTGTGTAGTATACCTACAAATGGTTACAAAAAATCAGTTACCAGCCACCTATTTTATATTTTAATGTAAAATAAACAGTGTTCTTTACATATGTTTGCGTAGTGCAATATTTAGAAAAAGAAGTAGTTATATTTTAACTCATACTACGAGCCACGTCAATCAAAGATATTTTAATAGTTGATGCAACCTCGTAGTGCATGCAATCGTAAGTGCATATTAGCTAAAGTCAAAATAATTTGCTAATTAAGATAAATTATATAATCACAGAGACGAAACTATTGTATAAATAAGTATTTGTAGGATGACCCAAGGCCCGTGAGAGCTGGCTTAATTCATCGTAATGAATAATTATACCCCTGTAGATACAATTCAGTAAGTAGGTAATATAAAATAATACATAATATACGTACAAAAGATATTGTTTAAAATTATTTGCGCTTGTATAATCTAAATCGTTTAATTTGTTTTGTATTCAAAAATAAATTCACTATTCATTTATATTTTTAAATATGTTTTCAGTTTTTCATAATAGCATAATACCGTTTGCAAAAACTCATTATTTTATGAGTTTATGAAAATAAATATTCTACTTTATATCTTAAGTGACTTTTCTGATTATTTTAATTCAAAGTATCAGTGAAAAAATTTAGGATAAATTTGATTGTAAGCTTAATTTAGGAAGTAGGATAAAAAATATGCGTACGTACATCTGTCACGATACCTCTGATACCGCCAAAGAAATCATTATTCTGAAAAAAGTAAAAAGAACTATAATATATAATCTGTGGAATAATTTTTCGAAGCATAATAATAATATTGTAATGAAGATATGTAAATCGTAAAATTTATAATTAAGCAAATTGATTAATTATAAATTTATTATGAAATTTTTATTATAAATTTATTATGAATTTTTTTTTTACTATTTTTAATACGGTATCTTTTAATTTCGTTCCCTGAATTGTAAACACAATATATTACCAATCCACAAAAAAAATAAACCATTGGTAGCCTTGAGATCCTGCTTATCGGTCACTCCTTGTGAACGAGCAATTAACTTTACATACCGGTACGTATCAAATAATAGAACGAAAGTGTACTGTTTGCTTATTTCTATCTAAATATGATTATTTCGAATATAATAAATCGAGCAAAGTACGTAAGTAGCGAAATAAATAAGTGCAACGTCTACGAGCGATAATTTAACAAAAAAAATTCGAAAGTGTTACCCAGCAATAATAAAGAGTTTACAGGCAAGTAATAAATTGCCAAATAGTGTAATTTGAAGACTTTGCTTGACCAACGTAAATTGGCGTACGACGACTTTGGAACTTAAACCCGCCCCGCCCGCACCCGGCGGTAACCCCTCGCCCTGTCATTCAGTTCAATCTCGTATCGGGGCGCGAGCCGTGACATCTTGATTTTCAATATACACTGAATTAAGTCCAAAGCAGGTGGTGCAAGAACAATTGCCAATGTAGTTTTAAAGTTTTGCGAAGCTGAAAAAGCAAATAATGGACCAATATTACCGTTTGACAGGACTCCAGATTGAGCGGCCGCCATTACTGGTTTGTTTCTTTAGTGTTGCCCGACCAAATTTCTATTAAAATATCATAAAATATATTTGTCAATGTGCCGGACACTTTGTATTTATGTATTGCGTAATAAATTTACACCCTGGCAGTTTCTGTTTCGCGACAGGGACGCCCTCCCTCGCACGCCAATCTTTACTGGCGGTATTCTAATTTATATTATGCATGTTAATTTAATTCGTGTTAAGTGATTTTATCAATTTAATAAAACAATTAATTACTAATTTACAAATCATTGCTTAATTTCCAGTGTTTTCATTTGTCCCCCGCAGCTATGACCCGTGACAGTATTGTGATCTCACCTTCAATCAATATTTTAGTATATTTTATGTTTACTCAAATTGGAGATGAACCAAGTGACCATCTACTTATTTATATATTCATTTTCTGTGACCATTGTGCAACCTGTTTAATCTAAGAATTATATTATAGTAACAACTAGTTACTGTCGAAGAATTTGTACATAAAAATATTTTATAATTTATAGAAATAAACTTTGTTTACACCCTTTTTTTCTAAAAATTCAACATGTTTTAAAGCCGACGGCTTCTTCATCAGGATAACAAATGTATAATAACAAAATTAAATTTAAAAATCAAAGTATAGATAATCAAAATATTAAAAAGTTATATATATTTAAATATTTTTATTATCTATATTTTGTTATTATTATTAATTTTGTTATTATACATTTCGACGGCTCCTACATATAATATCGTAACACACAACGTGAAGATTTTGAGTTTGTTGTGTATTTCATATGTTTTTAATTATATATTTAATTCCTAGAACGAAAAAAAAATTTTTTTTATAATAATAAAACCTTACTTATTGCAAAATATTTATTTTTCTTTCTTGGAATTAAAGATATAATTAAATACACATGTGTATACACTAAGAACTCAAAATCGTCGAATTGTGGGTTATGATATTATACGTAGGAGCCGTTGATTTGTTATCTTGATGAAGAAGCCATTGGCTTTGAAACATGTGGATTTTTTTTCAATAAAAAAGTGGTGTAAACATAGTTTATGTCTATAAATTATAATTATAATTTCACTATAAAATGATTTTGCTGTGTTTGAAGAAGAAGTTAAAAATATCTCATTTTATATAACAATAGCGTCAGATCTTTGCTTGATTTATATAAAATAACATAAACAGTGGCGTGTTTCTTCATTCTAGGAGTAAGGGATTCGCCTGATATCGGGTTCTCTGATATTTAGGCAGATTTTGAAAAAAAAAAACGTTTTTTTTAATTAAATTTTATTCTCACCGTTTGTGCGGGCATTTCTGGTCCCTGGTCCTCCTGACTGGGGGTAGGAAGAATCTGTTAGGAACATCAAGCATCGTAATTAAAATAAAATTATTAAAGTTTCGCGTATAATAATATCATTAAAAACGTTGAACCTTACCAGTGTATGAGGTTTTTCTTGGTGATATTGGGGAAGCCCATCCGAGTGTATCTGCAAAAGAAATAGAATCATTTTTTAAATTATTTGAATATAAAAATTACTTGATTTTTTGTTTTTATTTTTTTTTCAAACAGACTTATCTTTATTATAATTATTAAATTTAAAATGAATAGACACAATTTAACTTACCACTGTGTGAGGTTGAACTTGATAGTATTGAGGCAGCCCAACTGAATTTATCTGTACATTCAAAATAAAAGTACTTTTTATTTAATACTTGTATTGTATGTAATAAATATTGTAATTTATTTATTTATTTCATGCCCTTCTGCGCTTTTACAAAATATACTAATATAAATTTTAAAAAATAACATAAGACAAATATACAGTTAAAAGGTACAAGTACATATAATAGAATTGTGTAAATTTAGATTGCTGTTAAAAGATTCAAGTGCATATAATAGATTTGTGTAAATTTAGATTGCAGTTAAAAAGATTCAAGTACATCTTATAGATTTGTGTAAATTAAAAAGAGAAGTTTAAGTATTAAGAATAAAATGATTGTAAGTAGTAAGAAGAAGAATAAATAGATTGCAGTTAAAAAAAGAAAAATCTATTATCTATTTCCATTTACTTGAGATGTAAAGAATTTTATCAAGTTTGTCCTATACACAGTTATAATATCAGCAAAAATGTCAGCCGCCTCTGTATGTTCATTCCCTAATTAGTGTAGTCTGGGGATTACAGAGTTTGCTAATGCGTTAGTTCTGACATTTCCACTATAATAGAATAATGCACTGTGTCTTGATGTTCATGTATGATGTTTATGTAATTAATACTTTTGTAACAGAAAGAGTATTATTTTTTCAAAACTATATAATCACGAAACGCTAGATACAAAAGAAGTTGCATAAAATTAAGTTATTTTACCAACAATCTTAACATTTGAAATAAATTTAAAAAAACCTTAAAGGAACTGGAAAACACAGAAATGTATCGGAACGTTTGAGAGAGGTCATTTTCTATAATATAGAAAATGTCCTCTCTTATACGTTCCGAGACATTTCCATATAATATTTGGCAGCGGATAAAAGCGTTTGTCGTGACTGCCAGCGAGGACCACAAGTAAATCGAGCTGGCGATTCAGTGCGAGCTCAGTACCAGCGATAAATAAACAGAGTACCTACCTGCGTGCAGAATAAAGCGAATGAGGGAATCGGTGCGATACAAACGACGTGCAATAGTGTTTCCATGACAAGTATAAGATTCTCAAGTAACGATTAGTGCGAATAACAGAATAGGGCTCCAGTTATGTTTTTATCTCTTGACTTTCTTTATTAAATAGAAGTGAAATAGTTTTTGAGCGTTGTATTTCGATTCCGACTGCCGCGAAAAATAGCTTATCTATGTCTATGTTTAATTAAGTTCCCTTAAAAGTAATATCGCAAAATTTAGAACGGATAGCGTAAAATTTATTTGAAATTTATTTTAATGTATATCTTGTTAAAGGAGTATCTATAAATTTAGGATGGCTTTGTAAAGTGCAGATTTTAAAGAAGTAAATCATTTAAAATTTGGTTATAACTTGTAATGGACAAGTAAACAAGCATTCAATTTTATATGTTAATATGAATATATTTTTACAGATTAGAGAATTGTTTTTAGAGTAGGTGTACGTATGCAGAATAGTGTGGAAAAAATATTTTTATAAAAATAATAGGATGTTCAAAAGTATAGATAAATATTTTATTAAAAAATTTTGAAATAACAGGAAGCTTTGTTGACAATTAAGATTAAGAAGCATGAAAGTAACAAGCCCTTTGATTGTTAATCATAAATTTTTTAACAATAATTGTCATATATTTTTATTTTTATACACTTTTGAAATAGGTATTTCAAAATATGTATCTTATATCACCATTAAATTAATCTTGGGGGATAAAGCAAAGGCAGCAATATCTAAAAACAAATTAATGTACTTATCGGGGATTACTAATTAAAATGTACTGAATTCGAGATTTTATACGAAATATAGTATTTTAAATTAATAATCCCCGGTGAGTGCTTTTTATCAATCAAAACATTTTTTTAATTTTTTGGATATTTCTGTCTTTGATTTTATACTCCACAATTGTTAATAAAGTATGACATTTATTTAGAATTAAAAAATATTTGACACTGGCTCCTTGTCACTTGAATAATTATGAAAATTGTTTGTCTGGGAGATTTGTTTTTTAGAATGAATTTGTGCTTACCTTGGTACTTGACATATACTCAATTATAATTTATTTTCACTTGGTGGCAACGTCCTCTTTTTAAACAACGATATTTTTATATCAATTATGAGGTTTCTTTCAGATTATCATGTGATAAAAAAATCTGTTAAAGTCTTAATTAAAAATAATTTATAAAAAGGTAATATATTATTCTTTACCTTATATACACCTTGGTTTTGAACTAGATTATTTGGAGATGCATGTCCGCTGTCGTATCTCTGTAACAATTACAAAATAATCTGAAATTAATTTCATTTGCCTCCCACAGTCACGACCCGTGAAAATATTATAAATAAATATATTTTAAATAATTAGTTATAGTAAATAATTTCTTACTCCTAAGGCTGCAGGCCAAACGAATCCGCTTGCTGGGTACGCCCCATATCCTACTGGGCTCAGGATGGTGTTTCCACCAGTGGTGTCGTATGTATGATAATGATGCTCCTAAAAATATATGATATTATAAAATTGAGTGGCTGGTGGTGGATTAAAAAAAAATCACTTTATTCATTTTTGAGTTAGCAATACTGCTTGATGCATAATATTCTGCCTTAAAAAAAAATAATGCCTTTTTAAAGAAAATATCGTATCATTTCAAACCACAAAAAATATATAGTTAAATGAAATTGGTGTCACTCTTTCAGTTCTATACTTACTATAACATTCTTAAATTTCTTATCATTCTTTATAAATAAATTCCATGTTTACATTTAGTGTCACATTAAAAAAAACATTCCACTTAAAACTGGATAATAATCTTCTTAAATATATTTTAGAAGAAAAAGAAGTCCACTTTTTAAAATGTTCTGTTGTTTTAGTTTATATTAGCGTTATCTTGATATTTATTTTTGTATAATAATATTAAACATAACTTTTTTAGTTAAAAAGACACATATAGAGACTTTGGTAATATATATATTTATTACAAGCCGAAAATTGGTTATGTCAACTTTCCAACTAAGACTGTCTGTAGCATGCATTTATATTAAAAATAAATGCACATTAGAAAAATATGTATAATTTTTAAAATATTAATAATTTAAAAAACACTCAAAACAGACTATTATAGCATACAGAACGTTGGAAATAATCTCATACGGCAGATACACAAAAAATAAGTTGCTAAAAAATATACTTGCCCATATTTTGTAATTTTTAGTTCTTTATTTATCCTAAGAAAGGAACGATGGTTGCAAATACCAAAATACCAAAAATATAGTGATGAAGATTTATTTTATTTAATTTGCGACGTATAACCACAAATTAATAGTCGATTATAATAGTAAATCCAATTCCGAAAAAAATTAACTGAAGATATACCTGCCTATAAAACTTCAGGAGCAAAGCGAATAATTAAAATATGATTTCCCTGTTATGGAAATAAGAGTTTTTGAAATTGACTGATATATTATAGATGTCTCATAGAGAAGAAATTATATTTTTTTATAAGAAAGTAGGTATGTAAGTCTTTGGGTGTTCATAGGGCTTACGATCTATCGTACGGCTGGCTTAAGTGATCACTTTACACAATTTAACGTTCACATTTCCACCCTTGATAGAATACCTCATCTATCAAATTTTCGGAAGTCGTGGATATATTTAAGTTTTACAACCCGTTTCATACGTGTGTTGTAATTATTGTTTAGCACCACCGACGTCCAAAGCTTTTCATTCTCTTAAATTATATATAAATATCACTAATGAGGTATTTATATTTTTTTGTTTGGAATTTTAAAACAATATCCTTTATATGTGTAATGAGATTCTTCCAAATTATTAACATTACACTAGAATACGCCTGAAATATTATTTCAATTTTTAACTCCCTTTTATACAAGTTTTTTTTTATATTCAGAATGTTGAGTTTTTACAATTTTTTCTAAGAACACTATACCTACTGGATTTTTATCCCAAGGGACATTAATCAAGATAAATTATATATGTCTCATAGAGACGAAATTATTTTTTTTATGATAATTGGAATAGTTTTTCCGTTAAAATATGCACAGTTAAAGGAGATTGAAATCTTCCTTGGGGTATCCTTCTTACCACATCCTTTCCGTCAAAATAATCTTCCCAATCGTTTGTCTGGTCCCATCCTTCTTCTTCCATATTTAACGAGTTCTCCCATCCTCCCCAGCTATTCGTGGGTACTGTTTGATATCCTGGAGCAGGGTGCGCATGGTATCCGATTGGAGCAGGCTGCGCATGGTATCTGATTGGAGCAGGTTGCGCACGGTATCCGATTGGAGCAGGTTGCGCATGGTATCCGAATGGAGCAGGCAATGTTAACAACGGTATTTGAATAATATGATATGTGTGCTGAAAATATAATGCAGTATTTTTAATGTTTCATAAAAAATATTTTGGATCGTCATTATCAATTATATCCATAAATAACAATTTTAATGTACTTTGTTATAACCATCAGTTTTTTTTTAAATTCTAAACCATTTCCGGAAAAAAAATATCACCCTAATGAAGGAAATTATATTTTAGAAAACCAGTTAATTTAATTTTCTTAAATTTATTAATGTATTTCCACAAAACTAAATTTTGTACTACACACACGTGGATTTATATCATAGAAGAGCAGTCCCACTAAATTGATAACTAATGAAATATAAATACAGTGTATTTTCAACCAATTTGTGTAAGTATTTTTTCACACATAATTGGGAATATGGACTGTAAAGGTGAAGCGTAATGTTATTCATGAGTGTTTTCCTCAAATTATTTTTTTAGGATATCTTCGGCTTTTAAATTGTTTATTATAAATTCTTTATAAGGTACCGAGAGGAGAAGATTTAATTTATGATTGTCGCAAGAATGGTGAATTTCAATTAGGTACATATGTATTAGACACATTCCGAGAAATTGTCATTTTTCGGCAAAGTCGATATTCTTAAATTCTTGTTTATTGTTTTACCTTCATTCATATTTAGTGTCGCAGTCCCCGCAAATTTTAAGTATCGATAAATTTTAATAATAAACTCAAAATTATTAAAAATTTGGCATTGTATAGTGTATTTAAAATAGATAAAAAGCACGTACAGTAGCCGGCAAACATCTTGAAATTTTACAGCGTAGTGTATACCTTTCCACCAAAGAGACCCAAATTTTGCCTTCTGCGCATTCCCCCACTACGTCAAAGAATTTCAAGAAGTTTGCCGGCAACTGTATATTTCTTATATTGTACAAAATACAAAATATTATTCATAAATTTAAATAAGTCACAGTATTTTTGGACGCTTTACCCATCTATTGGTAAAACGTTAAACTGTTTGCAGATAAATCGGAAAAGTTTCGTACCACAATACACAGAGGGCAATAGTTGACCGAATTATATGAACATTTTCTTACGGAATTTTATTTTAAATAGTGACATCTATCGTCTAAGGTCAGCGGTAATTTTCACTTTTTAAATTCGCCTCTGTAGTGACATCTATTGTAGAATAGAAATGATTTTTAGATTTTCTCATATCATCATGCTAATATCATGGTGGTTTGCTAAAAAGTGTTCGAATAATGCAATAATAAATTATATTAAAATGCTCGTTATAAATATTATGGTAAACGATTTTACCGTGCCCACATTTTTATTATATTCGAAACGTTAACATCCATGGATTGTTCTTTCTAAGAAAAAGGAGTACTTATGGCAGTTCTATCTTCAAATAAATACCTTAAAGAAATAATATTGCATTTTTTGAACAATAGGGCACCATTTAACATTTATATCAAACTAGCTGTTTATACCTGGCGTTGCACGGGTTAAGGATTAAGTTTAAAATAAATTTATGAGGGTAAACGAAGGTTCAATTCTAACGGTATAGATTTGCATCGAAAATATATCAGGGGGAGGGGAAGGGTAAAACAATAGAGGGGAAATGTCACATATGTTACCCGCCGAGTCCTTAAGAATAAGTTTCCAAATTTTCAGTCCGATCGGTCAGGTTAAACGGTACAGATTTGCATCGAAAATATATCAGCGGAGGGGAAGAGTTGAACGAATAGGGGGGAAATGTAAAATATGTTACCCGCCGGGTCCAAAAGAATAAGTTTCCAAATTTTGAGTCCGATCGGTCGAAAGGTACAGATTTACATCGAAAATATATCAGGGGAGGGGAAGACTTAAAATAATAGGGGGAAATGTTCCATATATTTCCCGCCGAGTCCTTAAAAATAAGTTTCCAAATTTTGAGTCCGATCAGTCAAACGGTGCAGATTTGCTTCGAAAATGTGTCAGGGGGTGGGGAAGGGGTAAGAGAATAGGGGGAAATGTTGCCTATGTTACCCGCCGGGTCCCAAAGCATAAGTATGCAAATTTTGAGTCCGATCGGTCAAACGGTTCAGATTCGCATCGAAAATTGGTCAGGGGGAGAGAACGGGGTAAGAGAACAGGGGAAAAATGTTGCTTATGTTACCCGCCGAGTCCTAAAAATAATTTTCCAAATTTTCAGTCCGATCGATCAAACGGTGCAGATTTGCATCAAAAATGTGTCAGGGGGAGGGGAAGGGCTAAGAAAATAGAGGGGAAATATTGCTTATGTTAGCCGCCGAGTCCTAAAGAATAAGTTTTCAAATTTTGAGTCCGACCGGTCAAACGGTACAGATTGGTATCGAAAATATGTCAAGGGAGGGGAAGGGGTAAGAGAATAGGTGTAAAATGTTGCATATGTTACCCGCCGGGTCCCAAAGCATAAGTATGCAAAATTTGAATCGAATCGGACAAACGGTGTGGATTTGTATAAAGAACAGACAGACAGACAGACAGACATTGAGTTTTATAGGTATAGACTTATAATAGATGTTAGCCATCATCTTTTAAATATTAATTTGTCATGTCTTCGATGGAGTTTCGTTCATACCTATGATACGCCAATGAGGTGAAATTATTATAAAAATATATTTTTAAAGTCATACATTTTATTTTTATTCAAATCTACTATTATTGCTCTGAAAATATAAAAGGGAGGTACAAGTTACTAATTCGAATATAATTTTTCTTTCTTCTGATCCTACAAACTATTAGTAAATTACACATATTTGTTACATAGTTTTAAAGGGAAAATTTGACAGAATTTTGATGCAAAAATCTCAGTTTCGGCAGAAATGTTTACGCACGATATACCTAATCTCACGTATAGAATAAAGTTTTCTTAGATTAAATAAATGAAAAAAATGTATTTTTGAACTACTTTTACTTTTCTACCTTTGGTTCTTTTTCAGTTGTCGTCGGCGGTGTGGTCGTCGATCCAAAGAAAAATGGCTTGGCCTAGAAACAAAAGAAGGCAAAATATTACAATAATTTATTTCATTATCTATATATAAGTCAGTCAGGAACACAATTGAAGATATATAATATTTTTCAGTATTTCTTGACATGTTGAAATATTTTTCAGTTTATAACGATATATGTATTTTAAGTAGTCGAATCGTAATCGGCAAAATATAATGACATATCGTACATCCAAAATACAATAAAAAAAGGGAATAGGGAAAATTCACATTTTTTGAAAATAGAATAATCTTTATTTTGGTCTCAAATACGTCAACATATTTTTGTTTATATTAAGATTATAAAAATGATTTTGAAATTTTACGTGTTAAATTTCCTCTAATAATCCTCAAACAAATAAAAATAAATAAATCAAAAAAAAAAATCCCTCCAAAACACTTGATTTCACTAGAAACGAATACGTGTGTCACAATAGGCATGATGACAGTATTAAAGAATTAAAGAACACGTAATTTTAGAGAAGAAAATATTTTGAAAGGATTCTAAAAAATGATCCAGTTTTAATATACATATTGAGATTAATAAGATTTTCAACCATTTCCATAGACACAATGCAATGTTTACTGAGGCTTGACGTCACGTAGACGAAATGACAGCTGGCGTTTTTCACGAAATTAAAAATATGTAGATGAAAATGCTTGCGTAAAAACTTTTTTTATTACTGAAATAATGTTATTTTTGGTAATATTATAGTAGACGTGAACCTACAACATAGAATGTTATTTCAAAATCTGTCATCATGCCTATTGTATGGTACGCAGATATACAAATTCTGCGGCACTATACCAAACATGCCAATTTATACGTCGCGACCAATCATTTGCGTTTTAATGGAGTCGTGTTTTAAATGATTTTTATAATAAAAATTATGAATAAAAACATCATCCCACACTATCCATACTGATTTACAGAATGTAATTAATATTTATCAATATATTTCATATTTTTTCATCGGTATTTGTAATATATGAAATCTTCCTATTACTAAGGCCATAATAATATAAATATGTATGAACATACCTGAGCAAAGCAGAACAGTGTCATCAAGAGGACGAGTGGACGCTGTGCAGACATTTTTAGTTTTCCCTAAAAATATCTAACTGAAAATATTAAAATTTGAATTAATTTTTATTTTTAGAGGGTTTTTTAGAAAACATTATTAATCTCGCAGGACTATTTTCCTGCTTTGATTATTATGAGTCGAAAGTGTTCGAGCAACCATGACATCAATAGTTATGGAGATATGCGATATCATAGTTTGCATTTTTTTCGAAATTTCTTATTTTTTGAAAAACATTCGACCATCATTACAGTAACTTAATATATCTTTAGTAATAATGTACCATCAAAAATTATTAATTTGTGTTTCATTAATTTGTTTAATTAATACATACCTAAATGTAGTTTATTTCGTCTAATCTTGATAGGTATATGTACCTATGTTTTAGTGAAAACCTAAAAATCTTTAATTCGATATGGCTGTACTATCTTATTTAAAACGACTTAAATGTACTTATTAGAATAAACTAAAAAATTGACGTAGAATTCTTATGATTCATGTGTGTATTTGTATTTTTATTATATTTTATGTATGCTTCAACAGACCAAATGGCCCAATTACAGAAGTGAAACACATCAAAAAACACCCAGGCTTAATTGTGACTTCACCGGTAATCGAATCCGGAACCCTCGGTGTGAGAAGCCAATGTCATACCCACTGAGCTATGAGAGCCGCCAATACAAGTTTTATTACCACTCCACTCAATTGTCGTTGTTAAAATAAAAAAGAGATTCAAAGAAAGTGTACATAAATATCTACCCACATAGTTTGTACGTAGATATGATAATTTTCTTTTATGAAATTCTACATTGTCAATGTGTCACGAGTAGCAGAAGATATTGTGAAAGACGGTTAAAAAAGATCTTAAATCCTTGTCTTTTTTAAACACTTACGGACATAAAAACATATTTAGAATAAAGAATTTCTCTTATTTCTTATAGATATTTTTTAATTCCGATTAAATTATTGTGTTTTTTGCGGTTTCTTTAATGTCGAAGAAAGTATATGACCTTCGAACGATACGATGAAGGTAATTTTCGTATCTAACTACCGCAACAAAATAATACCTGATATTTGAGAATACAGGTTAGTAGATACATCGCATACAGAATGTTAACCTCAATAACGTGAGATGATCCGAATATTTCACTGTTTTACGGAATATTTCCGATACAAGCAAAGTACCCGAAGGACTTTGAACGCTTTGGGAATGAACGATTTCATTTCAGTTCAAATGTTACTTACATTGTAAAATGAAACGTACATTTTTACGAAACAAAACCTCGAATTAGGCAATCAAAGACATTTTTTTAATACTTAACAAAAAATCTATAAATTAAATTTATTTTAAGTGATTCAAAACTGCATGATAAATATCTTTCGAAAATAAATTAGCTAAGCAACCGAAATCTAAGCCTAGTTTTTTTTATCTACAATTGAGCTACAGCAATTTTATTAATATTCGAATACAATATTTTTTTTTATATAATATATGCATCTTCAGTGACGCATCTATTTATTTAGTAGAAATCTATCAACTTACCTATATACATTTTTGATTTATTTTTTATTTGGCTATTTCAACATTAGTTTACTTAAACATGCATATTATTAAAAAGTGTATGATAGAGTATATTTCAACAGTAATATTGAAAATGCTCCCTCACTAAAATCCTTTACGAGGAGACTTTTTTAAAAAGTTTTTGTTCTAATTTGTAGTAAATAAATGAATGTTGTGTTTTTCAGGTTTAATGTTTGAAGATTATGGAAATATTGTGCCAAAATTCATGAATATTTAGCAATATTCTTTGCCTTCTTAAATATAATAAGAACAAACTAAAAATAATTAATTACTAAAAAATCAATAATACTTTATTGCATTTCTCCGAAACGTTATATGTATGCAAAAAATTATTATTATAAATGTTAATCAATACGCAAATATGGTTCAAATAAAAACTCCACACAATTTTAAACATCAGACAGACCAGCGTTCCTTTTTATGCTCGTGTATTGTAATTTATTTTTTCTAGGATTATATTTATACTCAAAAACGTATCCTTAGACTGACCGTGTGGAGATATTAAAATGTATGAGACATTACGATTTTAAATATATAATTTAAAATCATAATGTCTCATCGCATATTCACATTGCATTCATAATAATTTTTATAATATTTTTTCATTGAATATTACATTATTTCAGCAATAAACTAATATAAATGTGAAATATTAAATAAAATAAAAATTTATTAAAACGTAGTGTATTATTTTTGGTATGCAGTGCAGTGGCATGCAGCGCATAAAAGCAAAAAAGCTGTGCATTAGTAAAGTTTCTGAGAAACAAATATTAATTAAATTATCCTTATCTTAAGAAAAAGTTGATTTAAAATTCTGGCTGTAATTAGTCCTACGGCTAGAAGTTTTATTTCCGACTTTTCTGTGCTTAACTTCATGTCAATTCTTCATTTATTTCGCCAACCAATTTGTTCCACAGATATAGTTAAGTCAAGAAAAAAACCGCGTATTTTTAATGCTGCGAGATTTTTGTAATAGCGTCCTTCTTCGAAAGGTCCTATGCCAGGCGCACGTCATGCAGAAATGTTATTTTTTACAAATTCCACCCAAAACTTTCGGTGTAAATTTAATGTCTTTTCTATGGTAAATGTAAATACGAAAACGACAAATATCATCTGTCACCTGTCATATCATAATGATATCATAAAATGTTTGATTAATTTTTGTGAAAAGAAACGTATATCTGAAATTAGTATTGTTCCCGATTTAATTATATATAAATCCTCTTCGAAATATATTGAAATTTTTCGCCGTATTAGCTATACCTATATAAAATATTTATTTATTTGGGAAATATTGTTTACAATACTTCTTTTATAGTGCAGTTATTTTTGTGGATTGAAGCTACACAAAATAGTTTATTACATTTAGTTAAAAAAATTTAAAAATGTATATACCCTTATAGGCATATGCGTATATATATATATATATTTTCAATATAGGTATATATTCGGTCACAGCATAACCCAGTGCACGCCACTGACTGCAACAGAGTGTAAATAAGGTACATGGCGTCGGTCAAAACATGAATATCCTTTCTCTCACATGCATTCGTAAATTTATATATAAAATTATAATATATAAAATTAATATACATTTTTTGACGATTCGATAAAAGTCGTTGTTTTACTGAACATAAAAATAATTTATTTAATTGTATTGATAATTAAAAAATATTATTATTTTAATCCCGCGTCTATTTAAACTACACACAAGATATTTTTTTCACAATTTTACAAAACTTAATGAGAACTATGAATGAGAATTAAACTTAACTCACTATTAAAACTTTCCAAAACGAACCACTAGCCCAAGAGCCGAAGAAGTACTGAAATTATTCAACAGTTACCTGGGTTTTAATGCACTTAAGTAATTCCATTTTTTCATGACAACCATCTCCCAAACGTATGTGTAGAAAGGAGGGAGAAATAAAATCAGCATCTGTGAAGGAGCTGTGCGGTACATACCTACCTGGTCGTACTTTAAAAAATGCTAGATCTTGTTTCTTTCAGAATACCTTATTTCAAATAAGTGTGTATGTATGACCTAGTACTAGATAATTTAACCATTTAGACCCAATTTAAAAAGAAATCCAGCAGAAAATTAAAAGAACAAAATTTTAATTAGATTGCTAGCACCTATAGTTTACCTATCTTAGATATTCTTGTTTTAAACTCGCCATAGAAAATTTATGTTACATAACTTACATCTAAATAATATGTTCTATGTTCTCTTATCCTAGATAATAAGGGATAACATCAGCCTGCTATAAGTTATTTGTTCATTATTCGTGCCCCTTAGTTATCCATTTCTTAAAAACCACCATTTGATTAAAGTAAATCTAGGGATTCACCATCTTTCAGTCAGATTCCGCTAGACACTCTACCAGACACACTACAGAAAGTCCCACGACGTAACTTCTGGAAAATTTCAATATACTTTCATCTATCACGAATAAAGTACTAGGTACTTAAACTGTCTGCTTAAATACTACTTAGATGTCGATCTAAGGGGATAAAATGTTTAAAAAAGCTACCTACTCCAGAAGAGATATTTCTATATATCTAGCGAGGTAGGTAGTGGCCTAGAGGCTTATTACATATTATTCTAATTTATTTGAATTCTGTGTGTGCATCAAGCAATCAAATGTTTATTCTTGTCCAATAAACGTCGATTCATCGGGAATGAAATGAAAAAAAAATGAAACTGCCCTGTTTAAAGGTTTAGATATGTGCATATATCAATACCTACTTTCATATATGCGCTCACTTGTAAAATATGTGGGGTATAACGAATTTTGTAGACACGATAATCCAAATTAAATGTTCAATCACATTTCTTAGAGATAGTGACTAATTTCAATCCACCATTATTGTTTTCCAATAATTTAACTTTCACTTTATAAGCCATCAAACTTAAGTATTATGATTTTAATTTATCTGTGTCATTTGGAAAGAAGAAAAGGTTTTTATACAGACATATTATGAACCTATTACTTAATCATAATTTAAATGTGTTATGAAATTCACTTTTTAAAAGTTTCAACATTAGAAAAAAGATAAGCTGTATATATATATATATATATATTAGTAAACTGAAAAATATAAATTAATTCCTTACTTGTCAATTAATTATTTATTTATATTATATAATGTGAAATATATTATGTGAAAAAAATTTAATGCAGTCGTCAAGGATTACTAATTTATAAGTTACTGAATTCGTGATTGTATGGGAATCATAGCCTTTAAATATGTATACAGGAAATATTATTTTGGAAGGGACTGATAGATAAAATATATTTAATATTTCTAGATAACTAGAATTTAATATATTTTAAATTAATAATCCTCAGATACAGCATTCTAAACATTTTTCTTTTTTGGATATTGCTTCCTTTGCTTTACCCCACATATCTCGTACAATGTAATGAAAAATAAAAATAATGTAAAACTCAAAAGAATAATATTATTGGCTGTTATTGGAATTGTGTATCAGGCATGTATGTGGTGAGCATTTTCAATCGGCTTTATGTAAATTTTGTTGTCCCACGTTCCATAGAAAAATTAGTTTACTCTGTCATCCGCGTGTTCTCTATATTTAATAAATCACAACATTCAAAATTTCCCGGGAAAAATTATAGCCTATTTCGTAGATAATCACGCCCTAATACTAATATTTTCATCACGTATAGAGACGGAGAAATTAATTTTTAAAAAAATATTAACTTTTTTCATGAATTTAGGAGGGTGGCTTTAAATTTTTCTTAGAAACGATCACAGTAACATCTTAGGGTAGCTTGAAAGTCTTCTTCGAAACGATAACATCTTGTATTGTACATTCATTTTGTTCATCATGTCTCGCTTTTGTGTCGATTCTCCGGATTTATTTTGTTTTATTTGCGGTTTATATTTGCCAAAATGTCAACAAAAACGTATTGCGCCTTCGGTTACAAAGTGTTACCGTATATGCTTTGGTTTGGACATTGGGTGCCACATATGTGTTGTACTTCATGCCACAATTTGAAGAACTGGTTCAATAGAAAACCAACAGAGACATTGTAGACATTTAACATTGTCCGACTGGCTGTAATCTTATGCATATTATATATTTTGAAATGTATAGAAACGATTATTCGTAATTTAAGTTTTTGTGTGCCTTGTCCTTAATACGCACTAGATTTCCGAGGCGAAAACTATGTTGAAATTATGCGGAGAAAGTAAAGAGTTTCATTTACCTCCCAAAAACAAAAAAAAACACTTGAATGATTGGTTATGTAGATGTATTCAAATTTAATCGAATGAGTGCGTAATGTAATTGTACGCGTGAGTAACTTTTTTGAGTGTGTCCTCGAAAAATATATTTTCACTATCTTAAAAAAAATATTTTTGAAATATGTGCAGATCATTTATGAAATTTTTTAATAACAAGCTTATTTTATACCTACTAAATTTGTAATTAGTTCGGGCAATATATTTAACATTTCTCACCTTAGGTATTTTCTCTGGTATTTAATAGACGTATTGATGGGCCCTAAGTATATATATATATATATATATATATTTATTTATTTACTTATTAAAGCCCTACAGGGCTATTACAACAATAAGATAAAGCGTACATTAAATTAATTAATACTTTTAATAATACATAGTGATTGCCCATGAACTACAAATAAGAAAATATAATAATATAAAGTGGAAAGCAAATACATAGCAGTAACACAACACTGATGAAAAGATGAATATAATATAGAGTAAAAAGCAAATATATCTGCAGCAAAGCATAATATGATGAAAAATACAAAAAAATATATAATATACAAAAATTCTATTTTCCTTTTATTTTGAACTGTACAATTAAATCTATATTTTCGGATAATGTTAAAAAATGTTAAATTTTTCATTCAATTTTATTAATGTTGCCCGAAAATATAGTTAATTAAATAGTTTAAGATATTAAAACGAAAATCGATTTTTTGCATATTCGGCTATATAAGTAGGGATCGTCGATGTATAATATAATATATAATATGTTTTATTTTAAATCACAATTATTATACAAATTATAGTAGGTACTTATCGTAATGTGTAGGTATAATCGGTACAAAAAAATATTATTAACACGTCGAATAAATATTAGGTATATCACGGGACATAATAATTGCAGGATTTTGAAGCTGAAAATTCATGAAAAGAAAACCGTGTTTTTTTGTTATAATTCATAATTTTTGTTATATTCGCTTAAACCTGAAACTAAATAACAAAGTAAGTTAATAATATAAAAATGTTAAGACCGTAAATTTGGTGGGGCGATCCTTGCGTGTTGCTTGAGCCATTGAGTGTTGCGCGCTGATTGCGTGTTATAATCTTAATTATCTAATGTTAAAATTCCAGCTTTGTTCCAACAAGTTACGGACATAACGGACAGACAAGATTATTATATTTAGATAATATGTAAGATGTAATGTAAATAAATGAGCTGTTCTACTGACCCATTCATTGAAGTACTTAATTAATTTTAATCGAATATAATATATACTTTATGTTCAAGCAAATGAATTTATAGAGTGTGAAATACTTTCACAGTTAAATAATATTCGATTTAATGCTTTCAATTTAATTTAAATTTAAAGGAAGAAAAATATATCAATATAGCAATACATCTTCACGCCTATTTAAATAAAAAGAAATACTCGATGGCCTTAAATTCTATCTATCTATCTAAATATGTTTAAATTATTCATGACACACCAAAGATATTTTATAATTCATGCTTAAGTTTTCAATCGCTGATTTGGCGACCTTAATAGTTAAAAGTTTTTGCAGACACATGTAGAAATAAGTAATTCAATAGCACTATCGAATCATTAGTCATAATCTCTATATACAAATAAAATGATTATTAAAGAATCTTCGCGAATATTATCAGATGCAAAATAAATTAGTAACTAGTCCTACCGATCATTTGTTCATGTAAAAGCAAGGCGCAAAAAAAACACGTTACTTGAAAAGATTAGTTTTTTTTAAATGTGGTAATTAGATTAATATCTCCTTAGCTTGCTAATCAAAACCTTAAGAAATAAATATTCGGTCCGTCATGGTAAAATTTATAAGCCCAATATTGAAAATATTGGGCATTTTATTTTAAATTTAAAATGTAATTTTTTGTACTTTTTTCTTGGGTGTGTCATATCTATAGCATTTTCAAAAACCATCATAACCGCTTACTTAGACATCGGAAAATAAAAATAAATGGGTATATAAAAATGAAACACAGTTTTCAAGATTATTGAGATAAATTTATGTATATCAAATAAGCATTGTATAATTTAATGAACAGATAATGGCAGCTATTTTAATAACATAAATAATTTATTATAAAAGAAACAATATATTATTAACTTCTATAAAAACACGTAATACTAAAATGTAAAAAAGTATAAACAGGAGGTTTTTCCACGATTGTAACTGCATGTTTTTATCTTTCAATACATCATTTATTTGTGCACTTATTAAATCTATTTAAATTTAATATTTTGACAAGAATTTTTTTTTTAGAAAGTTATCAAAATGCTTACAAAATTATTTATCATAATTGAATCGCTGTAATTTGTGCATTTTTTAATACACGATAAAAATAAATTCATTTTTATCATATGACTAGGGAAATAAATTTAATAGATGACATTTCATTATTACTAATTTTTTTGTAACATTTGTTGTTCCTGGCATTTCTAATTGATATTAATTATAATTAAAAAATAATCAAATAATATTTTTAAATCCAACAAACTTAAAACTCACCCTGATTAAAATCATTGTGGTTTAGGCAAATTTTGTTAGTTTTTTATTTGTTATATTATTATATAACAATAATTATGACACAACAAATATCAAATAACAAAAAATATTTTTTAGAATATTTCCAAAAAAATTTTTTTAAGTTATTTCACGCTGGCTGCAATAAATAATGCCTCATTTAGTTTAAGTTATAAGAATTGGGTATCATGTACCAACAAATATAAAGTTTAAAATAATATTGAAATATTTATTTATTTATCTCCAATACATTTTCTTTTCGATTATTTACTTTTATGATACAACAAAGGTGTTCTTAAGTCCTAAATATACATATTAATTATTTGTTTGCTTTTTGCTTTATTTTGTAAAAAAATACACATTTGGTTTTTCTGTATTGAGTATTGGAATTATCATACAATCTTATAATAGTTAAATATTTTTAGCATAATAATTTTTACTAATTTTTGTCTTAATTTCCCCATTATTTTGAAAGTTAGTTAATAATTATCAATTTAACCCTAACTATTTTATTTTCTGTACTGCTTATATAATTATAAATATCATTATCTACACTACTTTATGGCTATGAAATACAGGTGAAGAAAGAAGAAAGAAAATTAGGAAAATTCATTTCTCGGAATTCCACTACCCACCGTGTGCGGCTCCTTATCCACGCTCGAACACGTAATCAATAAAATATGGCAGACATCATCCTCGCAACGAAGAAGATATGCTTGTAAATCGTAATAAATCATATATGCCAAATAAACACTCAAAATTCATGCTTTAACAATATATTGTGTATAGAGATTTACGTCTTTGGTACTTCTTGTAGTCTCCTTATGTCTGGTAACGTGTCATTTGTCCAGGTTCTACATAGTTGACTCCATTAAAATATTTGTTGGCTTTATATAATAAGGGTGTTTGTTTCTTTATACGTACACTAAAGACGCCATAGTGAATGTGATCGGTAACAGTAAACTTTAAATAATTTTATTACACTTCAATGAATTTTCTGTCATAAGAAAGTAATAGTAGTATCGTCATTTAAACATATCAAATTTTTTATATACCAAATTTAAATACTGGTCTCGTATATCATTAAAGAAGTTTTACAAGTACTAAAATATTTAATAAGATTAACTAACAAATTTATTACTGAAATAGGTTGGAAAAAACAAAACTGAAATAGATCACGAGTATTTAATTGTGGAGTAAACAGTTTTTTAAACCTTTTTTACTGTACATTTTATGAAATTTTGTGAATTGTCTGTCCCCAGTCTTGTCTCACAAACCACTCATTATTGCGGCCCATACCTCGTCTTCTTCCTGCAAAAAATTTCGTTATTCATCGTATGGTAAACTTTGTTAGTCAGTGAATAAGATGCGTGTCTAATGTAAATGTCTAAAGTGCTGTATACGTCGAGATGTCAGCAAGATCATAATATTAAAAGTTCATAATTAAATTCCCACTACCCGCTATAATCGTACTTATTATTTATTTTGATTAAGATTACACTTTCATCCATTATAATTCAATTACAAATAAAATTTTATATTCAATTACAATCATATCCCATTTTTTAAATTATATTAAAATTTATAAAATTATATTAAAAACACAAGTAACATACATAAACACTTTGTAGCATACAGCCATTCCTCACTTTACAACCAGACTCCATTCCACCGACCACGTAAAGTCGTAAAGCAATTTGGTCGGTAAACGAATTTCTCTTTTTTTTTATTTTAACGAAAGATGAAATTTTTTTCGTTTGCGGAATGAATACAGAAAACGAGAACTCTAAATTGGACGTAATTACGCAAAAAGGATCCTCATGGACACCGATCGACCGCCATTTACTTGGCGCTAGAGGTAGACGGTGCGACACCTCAAGTGCAAACATTGAGTGTCTACCTGACGATGATTGGATGCTGAGATTTCAAGGTTATCTTACAGAAGATGTACGGTCACAAGTGTGAGCAGGAATTAAGTGAGAAAGGATAAAATAATATTTTATTTCTCATTATTTTGTACACTGAAATATAAAAATGCTTACAATACAATTATTTATTATTACCAACCTACATAAAAATATATCTGCTTTAATTTTATTCCCGGGCTTTGATTTTGAAGATCGATTCCGGAATTTTAAAACTATCATTTACACATTAAATTAAAATTTATAAAAAAAGGTCAGAAAGAACAAACACAATTAAATATGTAGCTAAGCAATCTTCAAACAAAAAAAAACGGAAATAATTCTTCATAATTTGACATCTAATAATTTGAATGTGAATTTTTTTTCTTAGTGTGAATAAAATGACCGAAAGAACTGTGAAGCATTCAGTGTTTCGCCATTTGGTGTTGATCTAATTTTAGCACCATGAAATTAAGACAAAACATTAATCCCAAAAGGTACTAATCTCGGGATTCATAAATAGTGTACTACTATAACGGAACTGGACTTCCTGCTTATATCTAAATGTTTGTGAAATACATCTGCTAAGATGTATTTCAGTTGCACCCCTATTTTTCGACTATGACAATTAAAAAATATATATTTTTAAGTTAATAATGCGGATTGCAACATTGAAAAAAATATTAACTACATAAACTGGCCAAAAAATATCACACTTCTACATAACTGTACATAATTTTAAGACAGAAAATACAGACTGATTTCTCGTAATTCTTAATATAATTCATAATGTGATTATTAATATATTATATAATAATGAAGAGACAATACTATTTTTGATTGATTTAGTTTCCAATTTTTATAAATATTTAGTTGCAATGTAGGTATTTTTAAAATCTGTATTAGCAACGGTAGGCATAAATTATATCATTCATAAATATTTTATTACATGTCACACCCAAAATGAATTTAAAAGTCGTAAATTAATCCCATTTGAAGAAAAAATCCTTAGATTTATCATATTTTGGGAAAAAATAAAAACATTTGAAAAAATAATGTTTTGTTTATTATTTTCAATGCTCCCATAAATAAATTTAATCTAGTTATTATTAATTTTATTTAGGCATAATAATAATGTACCTACATAATGAGCTCTCTCAAAATCGCTTGATGAAAATATTTGGCGGCCACCGTAGCCCAGTGGACATGACACTGGCTCCGTAGTTCCGGGTTCGATTTCCGGTGAGGTTACAATTAATCTACGTGATTTACTCAAGCCTGGGTGTTTTGTGATGTGTTTCGATTATATAATTGGGCCCCTTAATATTAAAGCGCAAATTGAAATAAATTAAAAATTAATTTGTCTAGTTTTAGAGTTTGATATTGCAAAAAAACTACTAAGAATACAATGTCTTTCTATTATTCCACTTCATTAAATATTACATAAGAAATACAAAAAATTGTGCACAATTATAAAATATGATGATTTACTGCACACATTGTTTGATTTCTTCCTGAAAATTGAAACTTTGAATACAATAATCTCATTTTTTTTACATCTCAGTTTAGAACTAGGGGTGCGAAATGATATCGAAGGCGAAATAAGTTGTCACCAATAACGATGCCAGTACACCCGTTTATGACTTACTATAATTGGTGAGCGGATTGCGCCGAGGGCATCTGTTGCAGCGCCTGTCAACTGAAAATAATAATACAAGTTCATGCAAAATAATATGTTCAAACAAGGCAGTTGAGGCAAAGAGAGGCAGTTGAGATGGAATGGCGAAATGAGGCAAAGAGAGGCAGTTGAGATGGAATGGCGAAATGAGGCAAAGAGAGGCAGTTGAGATGGAATGGCGAAGTTGGACGCAGAACACCCGATCACATTGTTAACAAGGAGATCTCCGTGGATCTTCCCCGAATTGCATTCCGAAGAAGACCAAAAATTCATGGGTGGTGCAAAGGGATAGACACGGATTGGGTGACGTTATCCAGGACAAATGAACCTACAACCTAAGGAAGAGGGGAGCAGACCCTAATTGAGTTGGGATGAAGCCAGAGAGAAGAAGATAAGGCATAGAATATATTATACTCGTATGTGTTCATACACTTAAAAAAATATTTTTCGGAAATAACTGGATCTTACTTCTTACACCTTTATCGAATTAATTATTATTAACTTTTAATTTATATACAGGAAACAAAGCTAGTCCACAGTACCTTACAGGTAGATTACCTACCTTAATTATGAGTTGAAAATGTTTTAAAAGTCATCTATGTTTGATTTTAGTTCTTACTCCCTTTCTTTTAACGCGTAGCATCTGCTTGCTTGTCTGTCGAAAAAATTTCAGACAGACTCGTGGCGATGATAAAAATCATCTAACAAATTTTCCTTTAAAAAAAATAATAATTATAGTTTTGGATTTTTGGAAATTTTTTATTACTCCCTTTCGTAGCGTCACCCGACTCAAGCCCAACGCGTGGGGTAAGCGCCAAACCTATTTCAACTAGTAAATGAGAAATGGAGTATAATAAAAACTTGGTTTTTATGGGTTAGTTTTTTTTCTTGTTTCGTTCTTTCTCGGTGATGAAGGTGTTTCTTTTAATATCTCTGCTTCTTGTAAAATACGCTTAACTTTACGAAAAGGTAGGTAGGTTTTTAAACACGTTTCTGTGCGTTATTCAGGTGGTGTAATACATGGCTGTATTCCTTTTTCATAAACTTGTATACACGTAAAATTATTTCTCGAGCCTGGCTATGAATATTTATTTAGTGTTAGTTGACCTTAAATTTATGCTTAGTTTTTTAGCCCCGATTTCACTCATTTTTACATTATTTTATTAAGCTTCACATTTTTATTAAGAGAAAGAAAAGAAATAGGTACGAACACAAATAATAGTATTTTGGTGTTTCTAACCAAATTAAGTATTATTCATAGAAAAAATATTTAGTCAATTGAGTGTCTATCTTTGCTATATTTTGGTCACCAATTGCTAAAATTCTACTAATTAATTATCTACACGACTGTTTCTAGTTTTTTTATTGTTAAAATTAATCGTATTATACGAAGTTAACTTAAAAAAGCGTGCCTAAATTTTTTTTTTATTTTTTATCTAAAATGTTATTACCTTAAACTATCCAATTTATTCCATGTTTTCGAATAGTCTTCATCAAAAACTGTTCATTTTATTTTATATTTGTTTTTTAGGAATCGATAATTTTTTTTACAATGTCCAGCTTTGCTTTGGTAATTTAAGATATTAAAACGAAAATTTTACAGAATTTACAGTAGGGACCGCCGATATTATTATACATTTTTTTTAAACAGAGCTGCGAACACGAGATGCATGTCGCATCAATATTCTTACTATTTTTAAATAAGGTAAACTATCTTGCTGATTGATGTCCTGGAATGGGTCTCGAAACACTGACCACCATGTCACTGTCATGTCATGACCACTATACCTAGCAAGTCACTCGATCAGATATCTCGCATAAATTATTTCATTCGATTTTGTCATCGGTAGATCTTGGGCGTATAATTAAGTACAACTCAATAGATGTCTCTTGATCTGAACAAATATAAATAAATATCTCAACATCATCAACGAATACCGAGAAGAATCCTCCTGGCAACCCCGGAAGGAAGATGGCCGGTGGGTCGCCCCAGATTAAGCCGGGAGAGGCAACAGAAAAATGCGTAAGAAAACAGAATGGGTCTAGACTAGTTGAGTTGTTCAGAAGCAGCGCAAGACAGGGAAACATGGAACATCTTGTCGAGTCTTTAGGCCCCGACTCTATGGGGCTAGAACATGGGGATGAAGATGATGATGATGACGTTTTTATAAGTATCACATATATTTTAACTTACGCTAGTAACAGCATCTCCTGCAGTTTTTACGATATCTCCTAATAGTGCTACCTGGAAATTAAAAAAATAGTCGACTTTTAATACAGTGCCACGTGAACAAAAAATATTATAGTTTAAAAACATAACCCATTATAATATCACTATTACCTATTATTATAGATTTTTTTTTACTTGTAACTTCACATTCATTCGCAATTGGATATTAAATATTAATATAAACAATATAATTTATTTAATTTTACAAACCAAAGGATTCGCTGTAGTCGGTTTTTCTTCCATTTTAGGAGGTGGCGGGTAATATACCTGTTGGAAGATATTTGTTTTAAAAATAATTATTTTATGTGTAATATAAATTATGTACCTATATTCTAACCTTTAAAAATAATCGGGTCATATTTACGAATAATTTTCTTGGAATGGATATTTGTTTTCTTAACAAGTTTTCTTTGCTTATGGCTGAAAATCAAATAGTCAGTTTACTTAATAAAGAGTCCATACCCCTCATACACTGACACAGAAAACCACTTTGCAAAACGAAATTGAAATAAAAGTGTTTGTAACTGATTTTATGTCGATATCGGAGATTTTAAAAATTATATACCTTTGAAAAATTACTTATAATACTGTTGCGAAATAATCATTTTTCAATACCTGTATTTTTTTAAATTACCTTGTTGCGATTTTTTAAACTTTCCTTTTATCATTATTTACTGTTGATTATTAAGATGCGAAACCCCATACAGACTTTTCCATAAAAATAGATTCACGTCAGTGAGTCATCTATATATAGTCCATCTTAAATAATGATTAATCCTATGTGGACAAAATCCAGTAAATGTATATTTAGAACATACTAATTAAAATATTGTGATTAATTTTCGATTATTAAAAAATATTGTTTCCTGATATTTAAACTAGAGTGCGTGTTTCGAAAAAAAAGACATAAACCCTTCTTACTGCCGGTATTGTATCAATGGTCACTGTGTTTTATTCAAAATAAAGATTTTTAATAGGTAGGTACCTATATTAATTAACATTGGATTAAAATAAACTCAAAAAAAAAATCATATATATATTGATTGTATTATCTATATATACATCTAGTTCTTTTATTTGATTAATTATACCAACATAAAAAATAAAAGAAGTAGGTATATACAAATAATACAATCAATATTTTTTTTAAATGTCAATCTACAATGTTGCTGAATCAATTGAAAAAAAAACTATCAGAAAATATTAATATTTATCTAAAATACATATCTGCTTTAATATTTCATCAAATCTTGACAATCTTCTTCTTACAATCATTTTCTTCTTACTACTTAAACTTCTCTTTTTAATTTACACAAATCCATTATATGCACTTGAATCCTTAAACAGCAATTTGAATTTACAAAATTCTATTATATGTACTTGTACGTAACTGAATATCTGTCTTATGTTATTTAAAAAATTATATATTTTGAATATTTTGTAAAAGCCCATAAGGGCGTTAAATAAATAAATATTGCCGCTTGTGTGAGAAAAGAAACTAAAGAAGAATTAATAAGATCAACATACCTGTTGGGGAGGTAGGTAGTATTCAAACTTCGGTGGAGCTGCTTCCGGATATGGCTGTAAATTATCATAAGGCATTTGTATATATTATATAATATAATATTTAGTCGGGATGTTTATTTAGCTGCGAGCAAACAAGCGCGCACACGTCCAAACTCGATCTCAGCCTCCCCGGGGACGAGAGCTGCAGTAATTTATCCAAACACGGAGATTCTGACGTGGCCAACAAACACACAATATTCATATTATATCCCAACATTCGCAGAATATTCATATTATATTCCAACATTTCTCACAGCGTATGTACGAGGTAGGTATGCTAGGTATACCTGCTAGGTATGTTTCGAATGATTCAAAATCTATATTCGCTATTACGAATACGAATAGTGCCCATGGCCTTCACTCGCATGCGCCTCACTTGGCACCATGCACAGCTATTTTTTTTTATTATAATTAATAAAAATGAACTTTATTTTCACCACTTTTGTATTGAAAATATCAACATGTTTCAGAGCCCATGTCCACTTCGTCAGAATATAATTGTATACTAAAAAATCAAAAATCGATGTATAGACAATCAAAACATAAAAATTATATATATAAAATTAATAATATTAAAGTATCTACTAACATGAAAACAAATTTAAAAGATAACTATTTTTAAAAAGGACCTGGTTATTTATAATATTCAATTTACTGTTAACACTTTTTCTTTTTTCCAAAATTTCAAATTTATCGAACTGTGATTCTGTATAATTTGTATGTAAAATTTGTAAACCCTTATTAATATCAAAAGAATGAAATTTATCCAAGAGATGATTAGAAATTTCGGAATAATTATTACTACTTAAATACCGCAAGTATTCCTTCACTCTAACTTCAAAATTTCTACACGATAAAAATATTCAGTCATTATACGTCAATTTATAAACATTATGTTGATATTTTTCAATATAGAAATGGTGAAAAGTGGGTTAATTTTTATTAATTATACGAGTAATGTCACCACAAATAATTTTGCTCTTTTTTGATAGTGGCCCGGAAACAGTTTAATAATTGAATAAATAGTGGTTTTTTACAAAAGGTATTCTTTTTATTCAGAGCTAAGCAAATGTATTGTCGAAACAAGTAAATTTGCAGCATTAAGTTTTGATCATTCAATTCATTCATTGAAATATTGCATATAGAGCAAATACACATTAAATTTTTTATCGGTTTTATTATGTTTTATTATTAGATTAAGTATTATCAGATATATTACCCCAAATTTTTCATTACTGCTTTGGGGTAGATATGATGATTGTAGTGGAGGAGGACTCTTAAAATTAAAAAAAGTACACATATTTATAACGACTAATAAGAAAAAATGGATACAAAAAAACATACATAAATACACATATACATGAGTAAACATTTAAGTTGATCGTTGATCGTATTGCAAAGTGAACAATTTAACAATTTTTTCCTATATCTTCTTTAGCGTTTTTATCACATTTTTGTATGAAAAAGATATATAACATATTAAAATTTATTCACCATGTACCATATATTTAAAATATCGAATATCTTATTGAAATGACACCAACTGAATTATTTAATCATTTAATAAATAACCAAACTGACGATGTTGTAAAAATTAAGAAAATTGCTCCACTTTGTGGGCCTTTTATGACTAAAACCAAACTAACAGGTTTTGCTAACTAATAATTTTAATAGGTTCATGATATTCGTTTACTTTATAATATTATTGAGAAAAAAAGATATCTCACGAGGCCATTCAGTCGGGCCTACAAAATGCGACAATTTTCTTCATTTTTAAAACATTGTCAGTTTGATTATTTATTAAATGATTAAATTAATCAGTTTGTGTCGCTTTAATAAAATAATCGTATTTATAATATATGGAACCTGATGAATAAATCTAAATGTGATATCATATTCATACAAAAATGTGACAAAAAACGTAATAGAAATACGAGAAAAAATTGTTAAATTTGCTCACTTTGCAAGATAATCGCCTTAAATTTGAGATCACACTGCAAATATGTGTAATTTGATCATAAAATCCTTCGAAATCCAATAATACCGTAGCATAATCTAAATAATTCATTTTTATTAATTATTTAGATTATGCTACGTTTAAAATTTTCTCGACATCAGTTCAGGTTATTATATTCTGACTTCACTCTCAGTTCTATCACTACATCACATAGTTCAAGCACAGAAAATTTGTAATTTTTGTAGATAAAAATAAATAGTAGGTACAAGCTGAAAGGGAATGATTTAAATATCATATGATTGCCTATTAAAAATATAAGAAACGAAATTAAAAATTACCTGTTTTCAAAATAAAGACTAAGGGCCAAAATAAAGGTGACTTTTGAGTTTCATTTTAGAAAAACGGAGCATTTTGCAGCCAAACTGTGATAGCCAATATAGTGTGCTAGGTACGCGGCGTTTGGATTTGTCAGGTTAACAATCTGCCTCACTCAAATGGAGCCCGAAACGAATCAACAAAAATATACCTTTCCAGTTAAATAAAAAGCACTCTAAATAAATAGTTACCATTAAAATTATATTGTTATTTTAGAATCTTCTGGTTTGTATTTTCTGGGATAGTTTGCCGAAGTGTTGACACATCAGCTTGATAATGGACACTGCATTGGGATCCGAAACATCGGCCAGAAAGGTCGTAAAAAACTGAATATTATCCCAGAAAATACAAGCCAGAAGTTTCTGATTGGCCGTAAAAACCTAAGAATATTTTTTTAGTTATTTTGATCTTAATTTAATACATATACAGGGTGTCGCATAGCTAGTAGCAAAAACTTTACAGGTGGATTTCTGCCTTGATAATGAGTCGAAAATATTCAAATATTCAATCCATAACTTATATCAAAAGTTAAGGAGATATGCAATATCCAAGTTTGCATTTTTTTACAAAATTTCTGATTTATTTTTTATAAAAACTGTGATTTCAGTACCTAACTTATATTAATTATGAAAACTTCATTCGCTTTAATCCAATAAAATCGAACAAAATGATAACCTTTCAAAAATTGAAAATACTTTTTTTAGAAGGTTTTTTAATTTTATTTGAGTTGCATTGAAGCGAATGACTTTTTCATTATCATTACAGAAATAAGTTTATGTAATGATAATTCAACTTATTGCAAAAAAAAATTTAGAAATATTGCAAACTTTGATATTGCATATCTCCATAAATATTGACATAAGGTCGTGGTTGTTTGAACATTTTCGACTCATTTTAAAGGCAAGAATCCACGTGTAAAGTTTTTTCTTATAGCTATTGGATACTAGGGATGGGTTGTCGACGTATTTACCGTCGACGAAACGATACCGTCCATGTCCATCCATCGACGAGACGATCAACTAGTTGAATTCGTCAACTAGTTGACGCGTCAACTTCGTTACGCGGACGTCGCGGACGTTTATCTAAACATCGGGACGATAGTCAACTGTCTACGGTTTGACGCGACGCTGCTCGACGGCTCAACCGTTGGTTATTTTTATTACGTTAATTTTTAAAATTTAAAGAAGTTCGAAGGAATATAGTTTCGGGGAAAGTAAAACCGCTACTTGTGCTTATATGTAAAAAGAAATATTTTATTATTTATTTGTTTATAGGCTTTTACATATTGTTTTATATACTTCTTTCTATATATAATAAAGAAAGAAGTAGGTATACACAACAATATCAGGTGTAAGCAGTAAAATATAAATATAAACTACATATATAAGCAGTGAAAATATCGGGTATAAGCATTAAAATATGAGTATAAAAATTAAAAATATAAAGTACAAAGCAATGTGTGTATAAAAAAATATATTAGATACACATTATTACATGTGTACAGGGTTATTTGTAAAACAATAATAACCTAGCAGGACTATATTCCTGCCTTGATTATGAGTATTATTTTTTGTAAAACGTTGGACTATCACTACACTAACTCAAATCGATTACGAAAAATTCATTCGTTTCAATACAAGTTAAATAAAATGATAAAAACCTTTACATTTATTTACTATCTATAAATTTATAAATAAATACATAATTTAAAAATACTTTACATTTGAGATGTTATCTAGAAATTTATTGAAGAATACATCTTTCAAAGTCAGACTTTCACTTTGTGGTGACATTATTAATAAATAAATATATCTGTATTATTTGTCAACTTTAGTTTAAGGCTCAATTTGAGAAAAGGAACATTGTTCCCGAAACATGTAAAAAACCAATAAAAAGTGGTTTAAACAAAATTATAATAGATTTATTTTTTTATCTATAAAGTTGAAAATAGGGAATTTATAATAAAAATTAATTAAACCTAAATTCAAGATTATATTACATATACAATAATTAATGTTGGACTCCCGAATAAGGACCATAGTTAGGTATAGAAAATTTTATTCCCTACAAGTTTGTTTATCATTTATATGCTAAAGTTGAAAAGTAAGGAAATAACACAATAATTAAATTTTAGCATCCCTTTTCAGGTAGATATATAAGAAGTCGAGATCGATCGAATAAAATATTGATTTTAGAAAAATATCTAGCCGGCCTATTAATTAATAATAGTTCAATAAAAAATAAAATAATTAAACAGAATTGTTTTATTTTATACAGCGTAAAATTGGGAATTCACCGAATCGTCGCACGTGACATCACAAAAAATCAAGTAAAAAATAATAGATAATAGCTTATTAAGCCTATCTCGCGCTACGCATGTATTCAAATTTCAAATCTCTAGTCATAGTTCGTGTACACAGATCTGCACTCTATGGTAGTGCACTTTAGAGTTGAAATGAAATTACCCGTCGAGCCGTCTATGACGTCTATGGCATCTACAAGTCGACAGCGAGAGATGAGAGAGAAATAAACGGAGACGTTTTGTCTTGCTCTCGCTCGTTGCTTTGCATGTTGAATCTCGAATCATCCACCGACCACGGCGTCCGCTGTCCACCGTCTATGAATTCAACTAGTCCATGCGATAAACGTAAACGGTCGACGCGTCGATGCAACGTCAACGGTTGATTTCAACTAGTCCGTCCATTCAACGCCCATCCCTAATTGGATACCCTATATACATAACAATGACGTAAACACTTTTAAGACGTATTACCTCTTTTTCAATATGGTTTGGTGGTGGATATGAGGGCTCTGGAGGAGCGTACATCTGCAACACAAATATTTCATTATTCTTGTCCTTTTTAACTATGTAACTAATGTTACCGAACTACCTAAAAAGAATAATTTAATATATTTGTAACAATATTTTTACGTGTTTGTTCTGAAAACACAATTACTGGATTTATTTAATTAATTATAAATTGTCGGGCGTATTCTAGGGCGTATTTGAAGGGCGTATATAAAGGTATATCGGAAGAATTTCATTTATACCTACATTAAAAAAAATACTTAATACCTACTCCAAATTAAAAATATAGAGGTATCATTACCATCTGCGAAATCTATGTATACTATTTCATGAGAAGAACTCTAGCATGTCTAGCATGTATGTCTCTAGCATAGTTTCTTCAAATATATAGAAGGTTTCAATTTGGAACATACCTACTAATATTGGTACAACAAAAAATTGATATTGTAAAACCTGGGCCACCATAAAAAATATTTCCATACAAGCTTCCATTTAAGTGGCTTCGTCTCTGAGAGACTTCTATAATTTATTTTAATTTAATGTATTAGTGTTGAAATAAAAGTTTTCGTTCCTTTTGAACGATTTTTTACCAAACACTTTATTGATTGTATTGATTGATCTAATTTACTTACCGGCTGTGGTTGATGATAATAGTACTGGGGCGGTGTTTTATAATATATAACCTGCAAATTATTAAGAACATTATAAATAAATGTATTGCAATATATATTTTTTTCACGAAATGGAAATACTTCATAATAATACTTCTTTATAAAATTTTATTCGTATGTAATCCCTCAATTATTGTTACATGTTCAATTGAAAAAATAAGGGTCCAGAAAAAATAAAAACTAAGTTATTTTAAGCTTATTATATTTAATAGATGTGTGTTTAAGAACCTGTAAGTACATCTTCTACTTTATACTGTTGAAGATTCATTTTGTTTTGCATGTAATAAATAATATAACCGTCATAATCATTATTTAATTCGCAAAATAAAAATAAGATAATTCTAAAACGAGAAATCGATGCTTACATTAAATTTCGGGAATTTTTTCTTTTTGTAAACCGAGAGAATACATAAAATATTCTACATAATATGCTTGTTTAATTGGAATTAATTTTATCAGTCAATTTATAATGTGAGCTTTATTTGATATCGGAATGTGTGGTAAACATCGTTTGATGGAGAAAAGGAAAGTATTTTCGAGAAAACTTATTTATTTTATTAATAGTAAATTTGAATTTATCATTCTTTATATTTGTTATTATAAGGGTTTGAAAAAAAGTTTTTAAAATGTGTCCCATACTCTTGTTTCTTATTATCAACGTTTAACTTGAACATTTCCTATTGAATAATCAGACAATTGATTTTAATACAATAATTTAATGGAATATTTTTTCAATGAATAGTTTATTTAATAAAGTTTTTGTGTACTTACCATACATAAGTATTTCTGTTATATTTATGATCATGCATAAGTTCAAGCAATTAATTATATAGGATGATATAATAAACTATTAGGTATTACACTTGTCGTTAAATGATATTTGTATTTTTTGTTAATGTTAATAATATTATATCTGTAATAAATTCTCTACCACAGTAAAAACGTTTACAATTTTCACAAGGTGTTAACTAATATTCAATTTTAATATAGCTGTTATGAATTTTTATGCATTTTATATAAAATTTAATTGTAGCTATAAATATCTTATTAGTTGAGTAGTTAATTATATTAAATTTTATTTGCATAATTGATATTTCTTCAGGTATCAAAAACACTATATTACAAATTAAAAGTGAATATTTTGTATTTTCATACCAGGCAAAAATGATGCATTTTAAACCAGTAGGTATCACGTATATTTATTCACGTGCTTACTTAATTGGTCAAGTGCTAAGAAACATGCATAAAATCGACCACAATCAAAAGACCTTTCCAAGCTTTGTCCGGTAAGAAGAAAGCGGGGGGAAAGTTGCCTGGCAAGCCCGTATTACAAGCCTCAATATGATAATCCAAATAAGTATATATTTTTTCGTTTAAAAAAAGGTTACTTACTTACTAGAAAAACTTATTTTGTGTTCATTTTTTACATCGTAACAACACACATATTTTTTGCGCACATTCTTTGGAAGGCGCGCAAAATACGCCTCGCCCGCCGTATCACCAAGCATAGCACAAGCGATTAGCTTAATTTCACTAAGTGACGATATAAGTGTAAAAAGCTACACAATTTTAGCATACCACTTTTTCCAAGCACACATTACAAAAATATTATCTATGTTTATGACTTTTTTTAGTAAATAATGCAATTTTATTATTAACTTAAATTAGCCTTACATATATATATAAAACTCATATAATATATATTTATATAGACTATATATATATAATATAATTTATTCTATATATATATGATGGATAGATAAATATATATACATTATATCTAATATCTATATATTAATTTTTCTATAATAATCTTTTTTTTATGTAACGTGACGTCTGCATCCTTCTTGAACATGATAATATGTCTCTGTTTTTTTAATATTCTTTTATGGATTCTTGTATTCATTTTTTCTTTTCTAAATATACCTAAAACCATAAATTTTGACAAAGATTTTGATTCTTAGTTTTAATTTTAAAATTATAATATCGACGACGATCGCCTTAAACGTTGTGATACCATTATTATCGTTGTTTTTTATGATGTAAATCTATCATCTCGAGACACGGGGTGCGACAGGCGTAATATATCTACTGAGACAAGCTCGTACACCATAAATCCTCCCCTGAGGACCATCTCCTTATCTACCTCTAAACTATCTGATTTTAGAAGATCTTTTGCAGACATCTTCTGTTCCAGTTGCTTTCCATCATCTTGACAACACTTCTCTCAATACATACATTAACTCATACACACCCTGCTTTCGACGTAGTACTGCAAGCTAGGACACGCCCTGATTTCGGTACTTTATTGAAAACCAATACTTAACCTTAACATCTACGCATACTCTTCACAATCAGCCCCGATGATGGACCCAGCATTGAGATCGGAAACAACGGCCAGAGAGGTTAGATATACCTACACTGCAGAATATCAGAAACTACACAGAAAATTCTGAACGGCCATGAAAATCTGAGTATATTTATAGAGCCTTAGTTGTTTCGATAGACCTGTGTGTTTTGGTGCTTTTTTTTACTACTAAATATTGATAAAATATTCCAAAGATAGGTGCTATATTACAAACCACGTGCATAATAAAATTTGAGGTGCTAGTTCGTTTATATAGGTGCCATGAACATAGTACACCCGGTGCATAGAATATTAGCGATGCCTCCTTACTCTTGAATTAGATGGCCACTTGCTTTCTCCCAAAGGTAGCATTGGTAAAATACATCCTTCGGCAAAACCTATTTGGTTCAGCGATTGTTCTCCGCCTATTACGTCGTAGGTATGAAAGTGGTATTCCTATAGAATTGAAATACGTTATCATCTATTGAAATATGGAACGACTTCCCTTACTGTAAGAAAATGAGTTAAATTACTTACTATCATGCCGTTTTCTCGCAGGAATAGGCAGATAGGATAAAGCGCCACACATCTCTGTCCTGGCTTAACACTCGTGATAGGATAAAGCGCCACACATCTCTGTCCTGGCTTACCAATCATACAATACATACAGAGTGTCTCTCATAGCCAGTAGCAAAAACTTTACAGTTAGATTTTTGCCACGATAGTGATTCGAAAATGTTCAAGCAATCATGATCAATAGTTATGGAAGTAAGCAATATCAAAGTTTGCATTTTTTTCAAAATTTCTGACTTAAATTGAACTATCATTACAGTAACTTATAAAGATTACGAAAACTTTATTCACTTTAATACAACTCAAATAAAACGATAAAATAAAAACCTTATAAAAAAACTTTTTTTTTAATTTTTGCAAGGTTTTTTTCATTTTATTTGACTAGGGATCATTTGACCACTAATACTATAATAATTAATCCGAATTGTCAATGTGTTCATTGTCAATATCTAAGAATACTAACCACGTCATTTTCTTTTTCTTCATCAACTTCCTTGTGGTCGTATAACCACCCGCCCTGATAGTCAGAATTTACATTTGAGTTATCCCATCCATGGAAATGTTTTCCTGAGTTCCATAATACCGGATCTTTTGTCAGAACTGTCGCATCATTTATTCGATAATCGTACTAGAAATATTAGGGATAAGCATATAAAGGGTTAAAAAGCCAAATGTAAAAATAATCAGAAATTAATTAATATCTTCATATCTTCATATCTTAAACACTAATTAATAATATTAATGTTTAAGATATGAAGTGTACTGATTAATTTTGTTCATGCTCTCAATAACACAATCAGTATTAAATTTAGCGGTTTTTTTTAATAAGATATAAAATATTTATATTATTTTAAATTTAAATATTGTCGAGTAGATAGACATCTATATTTGGAAACAAATAACTGAATTAGGACATCTATTGATTTATAGCCATAGCTTTGAATATTTTGGTTTCGTACTAAAATAATGGTGGCATATAGATTTAGTTCGCCAATGCTGACCATAGATGGCCAAAAAATGGAATATTTCATGACGTATTTCCAGACACCGAAAAGTGAAGTGAAATTTTAGCTTGTATCCTGGCGTAATATGTAAAGTTTGTTTTAATATAACTTGATTGTGACATTTTAAATATTAAGATGCTAACGTAACAAAATAACTTGAATTGTAATAATACCTTTATGGTTTCCCTCTGATTAATTCGTTTTACTTGATTTTCATTTTTTTTAAGTTCATGTAACCAACACCTATTCTGTTAGTTATAGTTATTAGGTATGTTGGGAAAAATAGGAGAATTGCAGTTTTGAAAAATTTAAAGAAAAAATGAAATTACATGAATGCATGTATTTCAGTATCCTTATTATTAGAATTATCCTTATTATCCTTATTAGAATTAAGACTGAATCGGGAATATATTTTATAATATCTTGAAACATTTTTCCTCGACTGGAAAAATAGGAGGATTACAGTTTTGAAACATTCAAAGAAAAAATGAAATTACATGAATGCATGTATTTCAGTATCACTTCACTTAGAATTAAGACTGAATCGTGAATATATTTTATAATATCCTGAAATATTTTCCCTCAACCGAATTTTTTTGTTCGTTAGATAATGATTAAATAATAAATCAAACCTTCGGTTCCGGCTGGGTGGGCCCTAGAAGTCCTAATATCTCCGTAAGGAATAACGGCTTCGCCTGAAAAAATAATACATATATTATTATTATTATCACATCGTTGAACCTCAAGGGTGTGGTCAAGGGTTGTCAGAGGGCTGTCTGTGAGTAGCTGCGTACGACACGAGCCACATGTGCATGCGCGAATGGCCAGCGTATGGTGACGTCTGTCCGAGAGAATGTTTAAATACCCCAGCGGCGAGAGCGCGGGGGCTTCTTGCTGACCATTGTCATTAGAAAAAACTGTCTCTTTATGTCTCTAGACATAGTAATTAATAATATGTGTCATAAGAAATACAGAAGTTGGCAAACCATAGAGGTAGTTTACGCAATATTAAAAAAGACGATTAGCATCACGTATTGTATCTTATTTATATATATTTATTTTCATTTATCATATTCTTTACTTTATTTTTTATTTTAACGATTGTTTTCAACAAATTTTAACAAATATGTGTCATAAAAATAAGAAGATTAAAAATAGTAAGTCCTCAGTCAGCAAAAGCATGCTGGTTTAAGGAGACATCAAGAACTATAAACAATAAATTTTACACTGAAAAACTTTACATAAATTTTATTGGGAATTATATTATGAATAAGGTTGAAAACATTAGATTTTATTTATTATTTTTGGAAGTATTGGGTAAATTATTTAATATTAAAGAAGCTATATATGCTCTTTGTGAGGTCAGCGTATTAATTTTGCGATCTTAATACCTGTACCGTTATCGAGTAATCACAATTATTTGATTAGAAATCGTGAAGTAAGTAAGATACTATGACTTACCTGTTCTTTTTATAGGATAAAAAATGTTGTGAATTTCTATTTTATTATGAACAATTTGTAAATTTATTTTGTACTTACGTACGCCAACTAAGGACACAGTATTTTCAATTTGTCAAATTAAAGATCATAAAACATTCTAAAATCTTACCGTATGAAAATCAATCGTTTATGGTTTCAGCGTTTTAGGTTTATAAAATTTAATAGTTCTTCGAATTTCACGTTTTATATAGCCAAATGGTCTTTTAACAGTAAACATTAATAAAATCAACGTTGTATATTTATTGAACCCAATAAAATAAATAGTGCATCATTATTTAAATCAATGAATAAATATCTAAAAGTATGTGCGCACCAATTTACGTATTATTTAAAACAAATAACCCAAATACAAGGCTCCTAAAAATAGCAGAAATACAAAGAAACTATGGTAACATTTTTTTTAATACATAAAAAGTAGTTTGATACCTGGGTGACGCAAAATAATGCAGTCAACATGACGATTTTTCTTTGTGCGGTCATTGTGTTATTTACCTATAACAAAAAACTGAATTAATTAATTAGATAAATATTAATTCTTACAATGTGACTCATTTTATAAAAAATATTTAATATTGAACAAATAATATTAATAAAAGTACAATTTTTTCACACTTTCGTTTTAGGCATTGTTTTTAATAATAGTCTGTAATATATAAAATAATACTAATATATATTTTTATCACATTCCTTATTTTATCATATTTTCAATTTTTTTTATTCTAACCTCTCCCTTTTTTAGACTTTTATTCATATTTTAAGAAGCCCTTATAATAATATGATATCATCATTTAGTCAACCCAAAAAAATGAATTATTCAATTATCTAAGAAATATAGTTAGATTATTTGGTATTATATGTCAATTAAGTTTGGAATAAAACATCAAAAATAATAAATATGCGGCGAAGCAATAAATACTGAATAAATCATACAGCAAATCGCTTCAAGAAAAAAGTTTTGGCCGATAATTAATTTATAAGGGAAGGAATCAAATGAAATCAACATTAAGGAAGCTTCGCATTATTTAATGAAGATAAAACGTTATTCACGATCAAATTTGACGCTTTCCTAAGACAAAGTACCAGATGAACGAGAAAAAGAAATGAAAAATGGACCGGAGGCTGTGAATTTGTGTCATTCAGCTCAAGATCGATGGGCTACCGTTACTTTGAAATATTATACGAATTTTACCGCTAATTTGTATATTAATGCTGTGTGCACAATGCTGCATTTTAACATCGAAAGTGTATTTTACGTAAACATGCAGGTAGTAATAAATATTTGATTTATTTCAATATCGCCTCTATGCTCAATTATGAATAAAAAACAGTGCACAGTTATTAGGTTAATAACTTTGTTTATTAAAAACATAAATCATAAAAAATACCAGAAATATGTTTAATTCAAGATAGTTATTAAATATCTATATTTATAATTTTGGCGATGTATGTAGGACAGGATCGTAATGATAGTTTTTAAGCTCAGACTTTTCTTTTCAAGAAAAAAGATTTAAATGTTAGTTCTTGGAAAAATACTTCAATGAAACTGAAGAGATCTTGAGCACTAGAATATTAAATAAAAATAACTAATGTAATTTTTAACTCTATTTGCTTTACTATTAAAAGGTTTAATCTTTTTAATAATTACCTGAAAAACCTGTTAATTAAAACTTGTTATAACTTTTAAAAATATTTAGTTAACACAGATTTTAAAATGAAATAATCTTATGTTTAAATGCATAAATTTACAAAATAAACCAGCACTAGTCGATATATGTACGTGACCACTCGCTCTGCGGACGAGAGGTGACTAAATCCAATCTTTAAATAGTCTGCCAAATATTTGTGGCTAACATTATTAAATAATCTTCATGATGACCCTCTCCACTTCTATTCTAGTGACTGAAATTATAAGAAAACTAAAGGAAATTTACTCAGCGCAGTGAGTTTTCACCATTCAACAGGCCAACCGGTACCATCGCTTACCTGTGTATCCTGAGATCAAGGCTCAATTCTAAATGCCAATCTTGCAAAACATAATTTTTAAATCTCAGTGCAATTGAGTTGACTCATTAAATTATGAAATAGGCTGTGGTGATCATAAATAAGTTGTGTATCATAATATATTTATAGCATCAAATTCTTACTTTTAAGGAATTGTCAAAATCAGAAAACAGAGCTTGGGAGAATTAATGGAACTATTTTCTTCCATGAGAACTTAAGAAATGCGTTTGCATACGTAAGTCATGACTCTTTATTATCCGCCTATTCACCCTCCGGATCGTGGGTGCAATATTTCCTTATTTTCCGTCTTTCGCACACCTATTTGTTTGATTTTATAAATTTTTATTACAACATAATAATTAGATACACGTTTACAGCAGGATCAGTTGATTTTAGAGGGAAGAGTAATTAATTTTTTTCTATATTCCTACAATCCATTGTTGAAATTAATACAAATTAAATAATATTTGCCTCCCTTTATTATATTAGGAGACCGTGACACAGCAATTTATCTCAATGATAACATACCCCAATTTAAAAAAAAATATTATTGATGGATAGGGCGTCAACATTGTAGAGATTATTCATTAGTATCATTAAAATGAATGGAAAACGTAAACTATGTTATCTCTACTTGAGTAGGATCATTTTTTATTATTCGAGTTTCCTACTCTTGCTTACGTTTTTCAAGATTTTTTTTAGTTGATTACAGTGAGGTATTTGAAATAGGTGAAACCTTTTATATGCCATCTCTCTTAGAATGCAGAACTATTCGTTTCTGAGATGGTATTTGCTTATAGTGTAATATAATCAAAGTTTTATAATTCAATTGATATAAATTAACTTTGCTTAAACCACGTATTTATCGAAAAAAATCAATAAATAAGTGGTTTAAACAAAGTTAATTTATATCAATTATAATTATGTTACCACAAAATAAATTTGCTACATTTGAAGAAGAAGTTTTATAATTCAGTCTACAAAAGATACATTTGAAGTACAGATGAAATATTTAAATTGAAGTAAATAAATTGATGTACATTTAAAAATATCACTCATGATAAAACAATACCTCGCATACTTTTCTGTGCAATTGTCTTAAAAATGTGTGGATATGTAATCTGGCAAAAGCTTGTATTTTACAAACAATTATCTGTGTCTATTATTCCATTAAATGAATTCCTCATATTCCATTTATTGTAAAGAATCTCGGTAAGTATTACGCAGTTTTTTTATCTCCCCTGTAAAATCTGTATTACATACTTTGTTTTATTATGAGTGATATTATGTAAAGTAAAATAAATGTTGTTATTTAATTATCTAGAAAATGATTGATGAAATCGTAAGAAGATCTGTAAAAGTATTCGCATGTATGCTATATAAAGATAAATTTTAAGGAGGCGTCCTTTGATGGAATAAGCTGGAGAAAGTTTCAGTAAAAACCTTGAGAAAAATAATATTTCTTTTCTAAACGCCACATTTTTCTGACAGACAGTTTGACGTCATAGATCAAATTATATTGTTTTTCCTTTGTATAGGTATGAAGGCGGACTACGAACCTACTATTTTAATAACGGGTAACATTTATAAAATTACCATAATTTCGCTACATTTATACAGATATGTACAATAATATGTTTTACACGATTTCAAAATTACGCGGTTTTGAAACAAAAACGTTATCTTTTAATGCAGCATATATTTTTGAATGACTGGTCAATTAGGAGATGTCTCGTATAATATACCATGACAAACGAGACATCACTAAGTATTCTTTGTAGGGACCCACAGGAATAACTATGTTTTAAATTTCCGTTAACACGCATGCCTGGCTTTGGAAATAAGTTCTCGAAATACGTTAACATTTTTTGTTGTACGAGCATACCTGAACTAAATAATTACTTAGACTTAGAATACGCCAGTAGAATTGAGTAGAGTTTAATAGACTAAATTTTTATTTATTTTTTGTTGTTCTTGAATTTCCATTCTGAAATTGCTTTTTAATTACTATTTTTTTTATTGTGTTGTTATTTTGATAAAGATTTTAATTATTACTGTTTACATACTAATCATTGTTTATATCTGTTTATATATTTATTTTTAAGTGTTTTTATAATTGTTCATTTCTTTTTTTAAATATGTTTTATGTATTTTATCTATTATTTTATTGTTTTATTAGTTATTGGCAACTAGTTTTTCGCAATTCGATGTGCATCAATTGGCACTAGATAACAGTCATATCTTAGTTATTAATCAGACACAAATCCCAAATAATTGTACCAAAAATAACCGGTAAAAGTAACGGTTTGACCATCACTAGTATTTATGCATATGTGTGTATTTTGATTCTGTAACCGACGTTGGGTTCTCTCTTTCCACGTGTCTGAATATTTTCAGCATCCCTAGATTATTTTGGGGCAAATCCCCCCTTCCCTAACCTAACCCAATCTAACCCTACCCAACACAATACATTAATTGAATCTCTCCCAAAAACTGAGAAACATAATAATACTAGGTAAATTCGGGGAAAGGTCAGACGTCTATCTCGTATGTAAACGACGACTCAATGAATAATGTTCTATTTCTTTACCTGTAATAATGTACTGAACAATATTGTGCTACTCAGTTTACGGTATAGTCGATTTAAATGTTCATTGGGACATAAAAACATATATTTAATATCTTTGTTATTGAATAATTTAAAGAGTTTTTTACAACACATAAATTCATTCACAAGCCTTTCGTAAAGGCAGTTATCGTACATTTGAATAATGAATAACAGAATTAATCTCACTGAACAAATTGGTATTTTTTTTTACATTTATTTATCATTTGTTCTTATTTTTACATCTCAGACCCACAAAATATCACATTAACATTTGTCTGTAGGTGCATCAATATATAAATATATAGGAATATAAATTATATTTACCAGAATACATACATAAATGAATTAAGTACATAAACCTTATAAACTCAAATACAAAATCAACAATACAAGAAATAATACAAAAAATTACCAATATCAAAATAAGTCTCTTTTATTTAGTAATATTTTCATTAATTCTGTCTTTTGCCCTTTTTTATTTATGTTCTTTTTGACATGACATGGGATTTTACTAAATATTTTTGGAATGACATATTTTAGTGTTCTTTGTCCATACTTATTAATGACCTTCGGTATTTGTAATCCTTCTTTAACCGTAAATCTGGTACTATGTTTATGAATCAATCTATGCTTATACGTCCCATCCTCGTGATATCGTGTAAATAGTTTGTACCACAAGAAAGCATTAATTGGCATAGAGCCTTGTTTCTTGAAAAGTTAATGTAGGTACTTTCTTTATTTATTAATTTTATTGCCGAATTTTGAATATTATGGATATTTCTAATATTAGTTTTGCAAGATAGACCTCAACTCGTTATTCCATAACTTATTACCGATTCCGCTTAAGATTGATGTATAGTTTTCATAGTCTGTATCGGAACATAATATTTAATCTTGTGCATACATCCCAATATAGTTTTTAATGTCTTACATACCTTATTCACCTGAATATCCCATTTGAAAAATGTATCAATGGTAATACCAAGATATACATACGTATTCATTAACTAATTCAATTTCAATCCATCACTTGCTATAACCCGTCAATTTTTTTTTACTTTTACTGGGTAGCCATACACGTTTCGGCCACCAGATAAAGCTATGAGAACAGCGCTATCTAGAGTAACGTAGCGTCTTGATAACGTTAGTGATGGACATTATTAAACAGAGATTTATGTTATTTTTTTTGTTTCTTATACTTACATCGTTATCACATTATATCCGGGTGCAATGAATTTGAACATAATATAAATACATACTTTAACTTCACTCACTCTTTGACCTAATGTATCTGGTATGTTATTTTTTTTATTGCTACAATATTATTTCCCTACAGTGAATTGTTGTAGTAAACACATCATAAAAACACCTAGGCTCAAGAAAATCACAAGGGCCGCATAGTGTCGATATATTTCCTTGAAAACCTTAACATACATGCGTCCACACACATTGATACTTATCTACCCTCACATACCATTAATTCTATCTTAATTTGTTTCATTTGTTTGTTTTCAATGTATTTTTGAGAATTCTGTCATGGCTTTATTATGTTTTAATTGCGATTATATCATTAGTATATATAACATTGTTGAATTCCAAAAACGTTAACAATTAAACATGAAGTAATAACATAAAATCTGTAAAAATATAATGCTTTTATGCGTTAATCTTGATAATTTTCACCAGGTATGTCCTTCTACACAGTTTAAAGGTCTTTAGGGAAGGGTTCCTGAGTCGTGAAATGAAAAAGCGATCGCTCCTGTTGTTGATATTTATTTCTCCCAAGGCTTAGCTCCAGGAGCCAGTGAAAGTATACAGGTAAGACACTGGCTCCCAGACTGACTGACTTTCGACTATCCGAGTGAGTGATGCGATGTCGAGAGTTTATATGCCCCGCTGACTATTTGTTCGTTCCTCCTCAGTCAGGAAACCTTATCGCTAACCGATAGGCTTCGAATGTCTGGTTCACGATTGGAAGGGTTTAGGTAAGTAAATCCAGGCAATGGAAACAATTGGACAATGGACTGCTGACGCTATGCGGACATTACCCCCGTAGTGACAACGTTATGGTCAACGTTCCCAGGCATGGCGGAACTCCCGTGCTGATAGAAATACTGACGCTATGGCACATTCCCACAGGTCCAAGGCATCAGACCAAATGGCAGCTGATTTTTTTGGAATAATAATATCCAATGCGTTTTCTCAGCTAGCGCCACAACTCTAATAGATTAAGAGCTAGCGACCGTCAGACTTAAGTTATAGTATCAAACCTGAAATATTTTCTGTAGTTGTACATTAAAGTAGGTCAAAAGGTTTGGATATTATGACATTTAAGTGAGTTTGGGGGATTTTGACGGATAACAGTTAATACAGGTCCAAAAAATATAAATCATAAAAATAACAAATCTGATTTTTTAATATGTTTAACGGGACAATACTGTATACTCATATTCATCATTGCCAGATGCATTAAAGATCTATAAATGAGAATGTCATTTGACTTATCTTAAAAAAAGTTACCCATAAAAACCAAGTTTTTATTATACTCCCTTTCTCATTTAGGTACTAGTGGAAATTGGTTTGGCGCTTACCCTACGCGTTGGGCTTCGGTCGAGCGACGCTACGAAAGGGAGTAATAAAAAATTTACAAAAATCCAAAATTATACTATAATCAGGTTCCGTGTCTACCAGACGCATTGAAATATTTTCATAAAACTTAGTAAGTTGTATGAAAAAACCATTAAAAATTTATTATATTTTTTAAACGAAAATTTACTAGATCTTCTTGATCGTCGCCACGAGTCTGCTTGCAAAGTTTCAGCTCTATTGGATCACGGAAAAAGGGTTAAAAATCGACCCAAAGTTTTTCCGTCAAGCAAGCAGATGCCACGAGCTATAAAGGGTGAAAATATTTTTTTTTAACATTTTTTTTCTGTTATTTGCCAAAATCACCCCCACACAGAATATTCAAACTTTCTAACCTACTATAGTTTACATGTACAGAAAATATTTCAGTCTGGCGGTCGCTTCTCCTACTCCATAATGCGTCTATCTTGTGGAACTCTTTTTTCACACTATAGATAACTACTAGTTTGCAATAATCCAGCGGCAAACCACCGTGAAAAACATATTTTTTACCGGGAGCACAGGAGGTATAACGTGTAAATGTAGTTTCGAGTTAGTTAACCGAAATTTAACTGCGTAAATCACCAGTTTAACCCAGTGGCGACGTCTCCGCGGCACTTTCTCCCGTCTTGCGGCCGTTCCGGGAGCCGAGACCATTAAAAAGACATCACTCGCGCAAATTTCCCGCCTCGCCCGGATCCGCAAGTTTTTGATCCAGTTTCCCATTCGGTACTCAAAATCCACTTTAAAAGTTATCCAGTGAATTATTGCACGTGTGTGTAGGAAGAATACCGGCCGCGGAGCGCTATGGGTCGTGGTATTATATCCGTTTTAAAGGTCGATCGATAATGTCGTATTGGAAAAATTCCATCAAAAGAGTTACCAAACACAGCTCTATCCTAAATAATTGCTAGTTTTAATTCATTCAATACTAAAAAAAAACAATAAAAATCCATTTTAGAGATTTGCTATGTATTATTTATTTATAAAGGAATTATTTAAAAAAAATAAGTTTCCATAAAAAACAAGTTTCTATTATACTCCTTTTCTCATTTACTAGTTGAAACATTTTTTTTCGCTTAACCTACGCATTGGGCTTCGGTCGGGCGACGCTACGAAAGGGAGTAATAAAATTTTTCCAAAAATGCAAAATTATACTATAATCAGGTTTCGCGTCTACCAGACGCGTTGCAATATTTTCATATAATTTTCTTTCTGACCGTCGCCACGAGTCTTCTTGGAAAGTTTCAGCTCTATCGGATCACGGGAAAGGGGTTTAAAATGGAACCAAAGTTTTTTCGTCAGACAAGAAGACAAGCAGACGCCACGAGTTAATATAAAGGGAATAAAAAAAATAACCCGTAATATGCGTGGTTCCTCAGTTGTTCATGTGTAGGGTCTGAGGCGTACATGTGCAACGCGCGCATGCGCGAAAAAATTGCAATTAAAATTTTTAAGAAATGTTGCTATTTTTACCTCGTCATCTAAGCATTTACCACATATCAAAACGAAATCGAAAATTAATGTGAATTATTTAGCTATTAGTAGCCTCCAGTTTCACTCGTATTTAAGCAGATGTTTTAATGGGTGTAAGAATCTCTGACATAAATCAATACAATCAAACCCGTACATAAATCGGCCAAGATCGCCCCCGCAATATCTATCTACTAAATATTCAGGTATTTCCAATATTTTTTATTCCATTAAAATCTCTTAAAAATTAATTACAAGCGCAAATACGAGTCCATAAAAAATAATCTTTAGAAACGTGTCTTCAATTTTTCCATTTACTCATTAGACACAAAAATAGGAGCTACGTGCCATATTGAAATTTCAAAATATATCTTTCTTGATCCTGTTTAATTCCAGTTAAAAAATTCAATTGATAATGTTGCTGAATCATTGACACACCTGTAAAGATAAAATTAAATTCTCTACATTCTTCACAATATATCTTTTTCTTTCAAATACAATATCTTAACAATATCTTAACATGCATCGTTTCATTGCTACAAATATTTTAACGGGTAGTTGAAGTTGCCCGTTTTATCCTACACATTTTCATCTTCCTCTGCTTCTAGAACCGTGGATCTGTTCCGGCAGAAAGCTGCTACTCTTGAAACGTCGAGATCCAACTATCTCTCCATCTTTAAGGCGGTCTTCCAGGAAAACGATGACTAGGTAGGATTAACTGCAATGTAAGGGATTATGGAGTTGTCCATTCTATTTATTTGATCCCTCCAGAATCCTTTTTTTACTTTGCTCCATCGTACAATATCTTCTGCGCTACATCTTCATGGGGTATTCGATCTCTAAGCGTCCTCTCTATGCTTGTCTTTATATTCTCAGCAGATTGTAAGTCATGATTGATCTGACACATTTTTATTTTTATTCATTTATATTGGTTACAGAATGTGTTACTTATGATACATATTAGTTTAATAAAGATACATTTTGGTTTTTTGCTGTACCTTTCCAAAAAAATACTATTTATCCGTACTTTTCAATTCTTACTAATATTTATATATAATATATATAATAATTTTTCTATAATTGTACTTTCCTGTATACTTTGTTTCAATATTTATATCCTGCATTTACTTTTTTTCTGGAAATTTTAATGATTTTTTTTTAATAAGTGGTGTAGTTAGTTATGTTATTTCATGTGCACGTACTTTCTTCTTGGAATTATATATTTGTTTTATATTTTAATAAATTTTATATTGTTCACCTGTATAAAAATAATTTAACAATATCAGACACGCTCTATAGATACCTTTATGATTATAAAACTACAGTGCTCTGTCAATTCTTATCCGCTTTGGAATAAGTCCCAAGTCCAACTTGATGTATGTCCTGTTTGGATGCGAAAAATTTTGTTTGGTATAAGACCTTTGTTTGGAATTCGACAAATGGTGCGCTCTTGCGTCTTCGTTTTCATCCAAACAAGGCGTAAAAACAGGGCAGGGGTGTAGCGCGCGCGAAGGTCAAACCATGACCAGGGAAGGTACGTCTGTCAGGCGTCACTGCGGTAGTTAAAGGTTAATATAAACGTTTATTCCTATCTAAGCATGCGTTTAAATTTCCTATGGAGAGAAAGTACGTCTTGTGTTATACACAATATTCACATTTATAAATTAACTAGCTACCAGTCAAAAATGACGTACTTTTATAATATATTTCGGCCAATAGCTAACTAAGCCCTAAGGCTGTAAAAACAACGCTATCTAGAGTGGCGTAGCGTCTTGATAACGTTAGTGATGGACATTATAAAATAGAGAATTATGCTTTTTTGCTTCTTACACCTCATTTTTATATTATATGTCATAATTAGTTGAGCCATCTAGTAGAGTTAGTAATTGACATTGTCACATAGAGAATTATACTGATTTTTGTACCTCATTTTATACACCTAATCATTATTTGTGTCACCTGGTAGCGTAAGCGACAAACATTGTTGCATAGAGAACTATATATTTTAATTAATGATAAATAGCAGTGACATATTGTGGCTTTATATATAAAATATGCCGTTTAGTACATTCTGAGATGACCGAATCAATTTGTTAATTTTTCATATAAATAATGGAAACATACTTAAAAAACTTTGCCGTTCATCTGGAAAGTCTGCCTACTAATTATTTAAAATATTTTTTATAAATCTAGTCTGTGCAATTATTTTTTAAAACAGTTTTATTCGTTTATCTCAGAATTCAAACGTCACATATGATTAATTATATTTACAACAACGATATATGACATAGTAATGGATGCGATTATCAGTTTTTATTTTCATTTTCATAAAATTGAAATATAAAAAAATTCTTATCAGGATATTTTATTAAAAGAATCAATGTTTTCATTTTATTTAATAACAATTTTGAAATCATACTAATTTAAAAAACGATGAGTTTAGCTGATGGGTAGGACGTTCTGACGGACGTTTGCAATTATTATTAGTGGGGTTATTATTGTTTTTTTTAAGTTATCAAAATCATAAACAGCATCGCCATCAATAGGTCGAGGTGGCTCTTCAGCAATCTCCCCCATTCCTGTCTACCTTCGGCAAGCATTCTCCAGTGACTGATTTCTGTGGCACTGGCATTTGACTCGACGCAGTTCAGCCACTTATTTTGTATAAGTGCAGTCAAGTGGGTATCAGCACAAACATTCTCAACCAATCTCAATTGATTGAATTTGATAGTCTGGCCTGTAGTCGCTATGTACAAATAAGGAGTTTTAGAGAAAAATCAGCATTTTAAAGATTTTTCGTATTACAAAACAAGTTGAATTCAGTTTTATCACCATCGAAAATTTTAAAGTTATACTTTTTAGGAGCATCAGAAGTGAAATTTAAATTATGCATTAAAATTCGTGCACGACACGCGACGAAAATTTTCACAAAGATTGTTTTCAACTGTATTAACGCCATCTGGCAAAATCCTCTCACGATTTTTAATCTCAGTATCTGCCAAGATCGATAGATGTCTCTGGTGCGCTTCATGACTATCTATTTGCCGACGTAGAACAGGAATTTGTTATCAACGGATAACTATTGATATGGTAAACAAGCATGGAAGTCTTTAACAGGTGGCCACAGGGATTTTGACCTGTATTAGCTAACTTAGGTGGTTTTATTTCACAATGCAGCGTTCACTGATTCCACTGTAAAAACATCTACATGTTATCAAATAATTGGTGAATATTGCATTGTGATCACTTAAAGTGATCATATAAGCTAGCCGATACAGTTCAAAGACCCTGTGGCCACCCTATAAACCACCATAAATATTTCTAATATAAATAGCTTTGTCTCTGTAAGACATCTATTATTTATCTTAATAAATAAAAAAAATTAGTTCTGATATCCATTAAAAATCTGTGAAAAACTATTTTTAAGTTATTTTTTCACAGATTTCAATCTCATTTCTAAAGAACACAATAAAAAAAATTATTTGCGTTCAAAAAAGGTTGATTTTTTTTTTTAATAATTTAGAATAGAATTAGAACAAATTAGTTGGTTTTGATTTGTTTTGTATATTTAATCACTATAATAAAAAAGGCTGAAGTTTTTTTCATTTATTTTTTCAAGCTAAATATTGATAATCGAGCGATCTCGATTTTGAAAAAAGGGTGATAATTTTATCTAAACTTCCTCATATCGAATAGAAACATCTTACTTACTTCGTTGTCTTCTTCACAGGCCGTTCTCCTAAGCATCCCATAAAATTCTCACAGGGTCCTACTTTTGAATAGTTTAGGGATTGTTGCTAATTAGGGTTAAATTAGGGATCAAGTACCCGAAGAAAATGTCAATACTGGCCCGGTGAGAGGACGAAAGGGAGGATTTTTGCGCGTCTGGACAGACATTTGGCTTTCAGATGTCTTCTGTGACCCGAATAACATTAGGTTATTAGTGTTGATCAACCTGCTATCAAGTGCTAAGTATCACTGGTGGCATTTTTATTATTCACTGTCGATCCCACATTAATAAAGAAACTATCAACGCTTAAAAATATAAGTACCTAATTAATTTCACGATTTTGTATTGCAGCGCACCAATGTAATATTTATTTTAAAATAATTTATTCTTACGTCTCAAATATTGGCCGGCCCTGAAACGAAACATGCCAAAATAATTTATTTAACTGCAAAACGCACTAATAATTGGTAAAAACTGCTGTAAGCGATACACCGTGATTCAGAACCATGTCATTAAAGATTTGGTTCTTTTTAATGCATTTATCAACTAGTACAATACTTAACTATAACTGGTTGCGGATATTTTATACGAACCGTATGTTATCCTGAGAAACGATTCTCGACGTTTCATTGAATAAGCATTCAACGAAACGTCGAAAATTGTTTCTCGGAAAAACATAGGGTTCGTATAAAATATCCGCAACCAGTTACAGCTAAATATGTCTAACGATCGTAATAACAACCTTAACTCTTTAGTACAATACTTTTATAACTCTTCAGAGTTTTTTAGGGATTTCACCACGTCAACATAAAAAATTTATAATCTTACTAACAGTTTGAAGTTTAAAAATAATCTGAGACAATCGGAAATTTTCATTCAAAATTTTCAAAAATTATGCTAATTTGAAGCAGGTTGTAGATGAATTTTTCAACAATTTTTTTTTTTATATAGATGTCAATTTTTTTGGGTAATTTTTTTAAAATTTTACAAATAACTTATTAGGAACATTATCAACGTTTTGTTGATAAATACTTTGCTTAGAATGAATTTTCAACTTCGATTTATTTGTTTTAGGAAAAAAAAATATTTTCAAACTGATCATTCGCACAAAAAAAAATCATTAAAATCACTATTGTTAAATACTAAATAATGTAATCTGTAAAAAAATATTAAATAACGATATTTAAATTATGTGCAATGTACAATGTGCAATAGTTACGTAATTTTTTTTTGAAATTCAATGTATTTTTTGATACTACAAGGTGGTGTAACCCCTTAAGTTGAAAACGCATTCAAGTCTGCTGAAAGTGAAAACAAAAAATTTAATTCATTAATTTATATACATCTTATCACTTAAAACAAATGACGCTATAAATTATTACATAATTCTTAGTATTTATTATTATTACAGATGTGCATTATATTCCTATTAATTTTCATCGCAATTTTATTAATAGCCAATGAAATATGAATATTATTCATATTATTTCGAATTTAATTGCAAAGCTCTATTTATTAAAATATCTGTATTATATATGAATACTTGTATATTTGAATTATGCATGCAATTGGGGATAATTTATTTAAAGATACTGTTTTATTTGATCGGTATTTATAAATAATTCTTATCATAGATATTTCTAAGCAAATACAGTTTATTCTGCTGCTGGTAAATCTTGATCGAAATAAAAAGAATTGGATATACTTATTAAAGAATATAACTCAAAAAACTACACATGAAAACATATGTAGGATACTTCAGTGTCCAATTTTCTATGTATTTATTTGTGTTTTGTTAAATTTTAATTAAATACAAAGCAAATCTATAACGTGTCAACTAAAAATAATCACATTATTGGCATTACATATCTCGCTACAAGTTTGAGCTACTGCGACTTGAAAGTTTTTAATTAAAAAAAGAATATTGAATAATTGCATTTCAAACATAATTGTTTAATACTATAGCTTTAACAGGTAATTGTTAAGTATTAGAATTTATGTCATAATATTGGACTAATGAAGGTTTTCATTTAAAGTTGGAGTGCCAATTTTTTCAAGATATATCTGCTTAAGAATCCAGAACTGGAGAGAGCGGTAGAAGATTTTGATAGAGAGTAATAGAAGAAATTTCTTAAGGAGGCCAGGACCCACCAGGTGTTGTAGAGCTTAATAGTGTTGATGATGAATTTTATTTTTAATTCAATTTATTTCATGATTTGAAAACGTTTTTGTGTAATTATTTATTAATTAAGGATAAATTATAGAAGTCTCACAGAGACGAAGCTATTTATTTATGAGAAAAGTGGATCGAAGTCTCTAATACGATGGCTCAGGGTTTACAACCTGTATGAGCTGGCTAAAGTGATCACTCAATGCAATGCAACATTCACCAATTCCAACATTAGAACATCCACACATTATCAAATTTTTGAACACTTAATCCAGCTCATACAGGCCCTGAGCCATCGTGTAAGAGACTTCGATCCACTTTTCTCATATATAAATAGCTTCGTCTCTGTGAGATTTCTATAATTTATCCTTAATTAAAACTTTCATATTAAAATATTGTTAATTATTAATTGTTTATTTTTTTTCTAATTCGGTGTGCTCGTGATTGAGCATCGTGATCCTTTCTTCTGCTTCTACAGAGCGAAATGATTTTTTTCACTCTTTTCAGTCCTAGGCCGTACTTTGAGCGAAAAAAGAACGACTAGTGATAAAAAGTACATGTTTCATTTAATGATTTCAATATATTTATATAATTTATTTTTCTTATATTTTATCAATTGTCAATAAGATTTTAATCTTATTGACAATTAATAAATGTTGTCACTTTAAGAATTACCAAACTATAATTAAAACGTACTTTTTATTGATATGCGAACGTATATAGTGGAAACAATAAAAATCTCTTTCCTTGAATATAGTTTTCGGTTTGGATTAATCTAATATATGTGGCCCTTTTCACCACCAGCGTAGATTCTTCTTCCAGCTTCCACTCGGAGATTATCAGCAAACTGATTTTTAATGTATGCTACCCAGACAGACGCTCAGGCTCTTCAGGGATAAATAAAACAGTTTATTCACCCATAAAGAGGGTACGAAAGGATACAGGAGTTTCCCTCAGCTTTATTAATAAATAATTGACGCGTAGAAATGTTCGTGATAAACTCGGCTGAATCGGGAGGTTTTTCTGGATCCTTTTTAAAGGACCTACTAGTACTTGAAAGAGCGTATTTCTGGAAATAAATGCTCTACTTTAGATATTTCATGAATGAAAAAGAGGCCGGATAAAAATAAAATATTTATTTTTATATATTTTCTATAATTTTATTTTATTTAAAAATTAAATTCTATTTGACTAAGATTCCTGGATTGTGTCGCTGTCTTTGAAAAAATTCGGTTAGTTTTACTTTGAGTTTTTTTTTTTTTTTTTCCTTTGAGTATTCATAATGAATAATAAATTTCAACAAAATGATTCAGTTATACATACCTTGTAGTAACAATCCTTACTTTTTTCATTACAAATTATAAGAAGTTATTTTTTAACGTATCTAAAAATAATGCATGCATAAATACATATATTAAGTTCTTACATATGAAATAGGCGTTTTGCCGTACTGGCAAATTTGATCTCAAATATCTTCTCTTTGGTTAGGAATTTCAAATCCAAATTTATACAGCTATTTACTCATGTATTTGTGTTTTGAAAATTATAATTCATTTGTTTTTTCCTCAATTTTTTTTTTCTTTGCGTCACTCAGTTTACAAAATGAAAAACTTGAAATATCGCGTTATTTACGAGTACGAGTTCCACCGTGGCACCAGTGCTGCAGAAACGGCTCGAAGGATTAATGATGTGTATGGCGACGGTGCCGCAAAAGAAAACACAGTGCGTTTTTGGTTCCAACGTTTTCGTTCTGGAAATTTCGACCTGCAGAACAAGCCCCGTGGACGGCCGGAGACCAAAGTTGATAATGAAGAATTGAAGGCTATTGTGGAAGCGGATCCATCGCAAACCACATCCGAGTTAGCTGCAGGCTGCGGTGTTAGTGATAAAACTGTTTTAATCCACTTGAAGCAAATTGGTAAGGTGAAAAAGCTTGAAAGGTGGGTACCTCACGAATTGAGTGAAGCAAATCAACAAACGCGCGTTGACTGCTGCGTTGCATTACTCAACCGGCACAATAATGAAGGGATTTTAAATCGAATCATTACCTGTGATGAAAAGTGGATCCTGTACGATAATCGGAAGCGCTCATCGCAATGGCTGAACCCTGCCGAACCAGCCAAACCATGCCCCAAGCGAAAATTGACTCCAAAAAAGTTACTTGTGAGCGTTTGGTGGACTAGTGCTGGTGTCGTTCACTACAGCTTTCTTAAATCTGGCCAGACGATTACGGCAGATGTCTATTGTCAGCAACTGCAAACCATGATGGAAAAGCTAGCTGCTAAACAACCGAGGCTGGTTAATCGCTCTAGGCCACTGCTGCTTCATGATAACGCTAGACCACACACTGCACAACAGACGGCTACCAAATTAGAGGAGCTTCAATTGGAATGTCTAAGACATCCACCGTACTCTCCGGACCTTGCCCCAACAGATTACCATTTTTTTCGAAATTTGGATAACTTCTTGCAAAGGAAAAAATTCAACTCCGATGGGGCAGTCCAAACCGCCTTCAAAGATTTTATTGATTCCCGTCCGAATGGTTTTTTTAGTAAAGGGATCGATGAACTACCTAGGAGATGGCAAAAGTGCATAGATAGCAATGGTACATACTTTGATTAAATAAATATATTATAATAAAAAAAAATCGGCTTTATGTTCCTCCCATACTAAATGCCAATTTCATATGTAAGAACCTAATATACACTCTTATATAAACATAATGTAATCAATTTATAATTTATCTTACTTAAGCAAAACACTTTTTTTTTTTTAATTACATACAGCATTATTACATTTTTCTTCTAGTCTATTTTAAATATATTGATACATAAATTTATTATATTACAAAAAGAGACTGACTCTTGTGTCTGGAGAGGGACTTACACTTCCGTTTACTTACTTACTTACTTTTACTTGCATATTTTCGAATCTTTATTTTTTGGATATTTCTTTATCCTTTCTCATTTCCTGTGGCATTTTGTTAAAGGTCTTCATTGCTATCAATGAAAATCATAGCTTATTTAGGTTTCGACTTCGTCATGGACGGCAGTCTCAATGTATCTCTTGTTCAGAATATTTTGAGTTTGTCCAAATTTTTCAGAACACAGTACTGGATTTTTGTCACAGGGACATCATTAATCCATATGTATATTATAGATATCTCACAGAGACTTAATTACTTACTTACTTACTTACTATCACGCCGTTTCCCCGTGGGGGCAGGCAGAGAGGATAGAGCGCCATATTCTTCTGTCCTGACATACAACTTTCGCTTCGTCTACATTCATACATATTCGCATGCAAGCTCGACGGTTGTTCAGGCTTCTAACAGGACCATCTTCCAGTATCTGTTTAATCTGGTCATGCCACATCTTCCGTGGTCGCCCTCTCTTTCTGGCGCCGTCAACACTTGCATCATATATCTTTCTTACCATTCTTTCCTCATTCATTCGCTCAACATGCCCAAACCACCTGAGTGACCATATTTTTATTCTCTGTATTATGCTACGATCAGTTTTACATTCATTCCTAATATCTTCATACTTTACTCTATAATAAATGGATTGGCGCAAATTTTATATTTTTTTAAATATATATATATATTTTTTTTTTCATATATCATACATGGATTTACCACACATACGTCTAAGGGACTTCATCTCCACTGCATTCATTTCCTTCCTCTTCTGCCAGCTCCAGGCTTCACTTCCATACATTAGTGTCGGTACCGGAACTCCATTATGTATCGCCAGTTTTGCCTCGTAGACGTATTTCTAATTATATTTTTATGGGAAATAAGGTATGGAAGGCTTTAGGTGTTCATAGGGCTTACGACCTTTGTACGGCTGGCTTAAGTGTAAGTGATCACTTTACACAATGTAACGTACACCATTTCCCACCTATATGTTCCGTATATGTGTTGTAATAATCCATAGCGCGACCGGCATCCAAAGCTTTTTCATTCGTCTTAAAAAACCACAGATGTCACTAACGAGATATCTATTTTTTTCCAAAAAATTTATATGTGTTCGTATAATGTCCGTGCTTATGTTTATTTGAATCAATTTTCCTTTTAAGTTTTATGGATACGTTTCCAGAGAGAATTTCATAAATAAATACTACAACGTTTTAATACATTATGTATTTAAATTGAGTGAACGTATTTTTTCTCAAAATTGTTCTCTTAACTTTGTTTTGTTGTTTAGCGAACGAAGGGTCCCTGTCTCGGATATCATCGGAGTCACCTGTCTGGAATATTTATAAGGGAATGTTTGGAGTTTATAGATTAAAAAAATAGTTAACGTGTGGATATACTTTCTCCGTGTGGATTCAATTTCTGTGCAAAAAGTGAACGTATAAAGGTAATCACAATGCGAGCAAAGCAAGTCTATAGGCACGATTAAATTTCACCTGATCAAATTATGGATCTCGACTGACGTCACAGCGGAGTGGCCTGTTACCTTTCCCTAAAAATTCTTCTTCGTTCTCGGTCATCGGCTTTTAAACGTTCTGCAATTTTTTTTGTTTCCGGACGATGACGTATCAGCAGTTTGTTTTGAGAGAGATAAGAAACCGCAGTGAGTTGTAGAAAATTTTGTAGTCGCAGAAGATCTAGTAATTTTTGCATATTTTCTTCATAACTTAAAAATAAATTAAAAAATAAAACAGATAGAATTGTTTGATTTAAAAAGTCATTTACTAACATCATCGGCCTGCTATATAAGTATAAAACGTCACTGGACTGTTTCAAACCTAAAAGTGTCAAACCACATTTGTTTCTTATGAAAATAGGAAAAAAATAATTAATAATAATAATAGTTAGAAGTACCTTCCAATATGTATAATAAATAATTCCACTATAATTAAAAATCATTTAATAAATAAATTGGTTTAGCAACCGATTTAATCAGATATTCAAACCGTGCAGCTAATGACTTAAAGTATATTAATATCGTCTTAAATAATAAAGTTAAGACCCCTTTTGTGGAGTCAAATTCAAGCAATTACTCCAGGGGCGGACATTTACGGGGGCAGTTTTTCATTTTTACGTTATTAAAAGCCTTTATTCACCCCTAGCTGTCTGCGGTCGAGCCTTTGCGGTAGATTTCGGCCCAGTAAATCAAGTGGAAACAAAGAGATCTTACACGAGAGTTAGGGTTGCTCACAGCATACAGGCCGCACACGCTCTTTACTTAGGTGAATTACATTTTTTTCCCTTTTTCAGACACGAATATCACGGGAAGGGACATAAAATATGTTTGAAATGATCACATATTCATGTTGAACTAAATTTTAAATAAAGATATAAACTGCTTCTTTAAAGTACTCTTAGTTTAAAGTACGGTTTGAGCGTGATTGCTATTTCATGATATGTACTGTGACTGCGTTCACAGTTTTATTATTATTATTTTTAATGATAGTCAAACCAATGTTTTCACCAGTTACATATTGTAACTGATTGTATCGGTGATTGATAATTGAAAAATAACTGTTCTTATTAAAAGTACTGATGGTTTCCCGTCAAATTGCGAAAAATTGGTTACCAAACATCCACACAACTAGATACAAATATAAAATAACTGTTGGTTCACAGATTAAAATATTATAACCAATAACATGCAAACAGGAGCTTGTTGGTCTTCTGATTAGACCTCGTGGCTCGTGATCCAAAGGTCGCGGGTTTGAACCCCACTCCAGAACAAAAAATTAGTCCTATTTTAAGAGCACTAGCAGTTTAGCTTAGTTTGAAAATACTAAGAATATTGATGTGACGCGTATTCCGTGTTTGCATCTCTATTTAAAAAAAATAGTAGCAATGCCGGACCAGCGATGGTTTTAATTTAAGATTGGTGTTTAGCGGAAGGTCTGACATTTATTTTGCTTACTTACTTACCATCACGCCGTTTTCCGTGGGGGTAGGCAGAGTGGCACGCTGCACTCTTCTGTCCTGACATACAACTCTCGCCTCATCCACATCCATACATTTTCACATGCAAGCTCGCCGCTTGTTGAGGCTTCTAACGGGACCATCATTCAGTACCTATCTGGTTAATCTGGTTAAGCCACGTCTTCCGCGGTCGCCCTCCCTTTCTGTCACCATCAACACTTGCATTATATATCTTTCTAACCATTCTTTCTTCATTCATTCGCTCAACGTGCCTAAACCATCTGAGCGATACTTTTTTAATTCTTTTAATTATGCTAAGATATACTTTACATTCACTCCTAATATCTTCATTCTTTACTCTATAATAAATGGATTGGCGCAAACTTTTTATTTTTTTAAATATATATATATATTTATATATATATTTTTTTTTGATATTTATTACATTGTAGATATGCCAAACTGCACAGCAGATTTACGGCACAGGATGGTATGTCTAAGGGATCTAATCTCCACTGCATTCAATCTATTCCTCGTGTCTAACATATGTTTTGCGCTCTAAATAACGTGATATCCAGGGGTTAGAGTAGATATAGATTTTTTGGTCTTCGTCAGTACGCTAAAAAAAAACAAAACAATATTCAAAACATTCAATATTATATAATATATTATACTTATGTAAATCGTGAAAAGGATGGCAATATGCACGGTGGCATAAAATGATTTAAATTCGTTATATATATATTTTTTTATTTCCGTTTTTTACACCCTTTCTTTTAACTCGTAGCGTCTGTTTGTCTGCTTGTTTGCTTGTGGGCTTGTCTGCTTGTCTGCCGAAAAAACTTTGAATCGATTTTTAAACCTTTTCCCGTGATCCAATCGATCTGAAACAGGCAGACTGGTGGCGACGCGACGGTAAAAATGATCTAACAATTTTTTTTTTTTTTTAAATAATTATAGTATATCGTTCGAAATTTTAACAATTTATATATCGTTTAATTTTCGAGTCCGATGCGTGGAGTAGGCGCGAAACCCGTTTCAATGAGAAAGGGAGTAAAATAAAAACTTGTTTTTTATGGGTTAGTTTTTTAATTTAGCTATTTGCAAACAAAACTTGTAAAATTTAATATGGAGCGAAACACAACCTAACAACGAACAAAAATCATCAAATTTTATTTTGAAAACAAACGGTCAATTGTTATCACGGAGGGTGCATATAAAAATATTTTAATGCGCGGATAATACTTGCAGTGCTAACAGTAAAGCATCTGATTGTAATTTTTCGTCAGGGAGGCTCAGTAAAAAAACCTCTCTGGTAACGGAAGACCACTTACAGAACATATGAATGAAAATATTCAACGTATATGGGAGGTAGAGGATGATATAACGATGAGTTATCCTCTATTATCTCGTAAGGATAACGATAAGACCGGAAACATCCACAAGAAAATGTTTTTCACAACTAGGGCTATCGCGGAGGTCCATTCAGAGTTCAGAGGATTTAACCACGCTATACATGTTCCTATATGTGGGGTATAAAAGCAAAGGCAGCAATATTCAAAACATTAAAAAAATATTTTGAATGCAGTCACCGAGGATAACTAATATGAAGTACACTGAATTTTGGATTTCACGTTTCCCATCTCTCCCAAAATCATTATTCCTATAAATTTATAGGCTATTTTTACTATAAAATCTCGAAATCAGTAAATTATAAATTAGTAATCTTTGATGACTGCTTATTATGAATATTGCTACCCTTGCTTCAATAACCCATATAGAGAGTCTATATTGACTACTATTTCTAACAATTGTAATTGTAATTTAGACATATCAGCGATTGACTTGTAGATTTGCTCTTTGGAGAAATTCACTGGACGGTAGGTAAAAAATCAGCTATTTGTTGTTAAAATATTGTCAGTTAAAATTATATTGTTTAACATATTAACAAGTCAAATATCATCATCATTATCATCACTCTTGGCTCTACAACCCCTGGTGAGGCTTGGCCTCCTCAAGAGTCTTCCTCCACTCATCTCGGTTTAGTGCCAGCTCTTTCCAGTTCAGAAGCTCCAAGGGAGAAATGTATTTGAAGACAAGTCAAATATATGATGAAAAGGCAGTAAAATACTTCCATATACTAAGCTTTGTCATTTATATATATGTATCGAAGATTTAAGCTTTAATATAATAATGTAAGATGTCTCAGATTCTAGGAAATCCTTTGTTGTGGAAAATTACTTACTGTGTCTAAGATAAGATAAGATAAGATGAATTGATCAGAGTGGATTATAATTAGGAAGAGAGGTAGTATCGCCTAGTTGCCGTGTATATGGTATTGTTAAGGTCACCATGGTGTTAGAATCGGCTCCAGGATAGCGTATTTATATTAAAAATATTATTTAAGAATATCTATAGACAGTCAGTCGTATGATGCGTTTTCAGTAACATTATTCGACCATGAATTTTTTGCCGTGGATGTATTATACAGCGTTATTTTCGTAAAATAGTCTCCTCAAGAGCACTTTGCACACCAACTGTTTAGTCCTACATGGTATTAAATGTCATTATTTGGGAAAATATGGATATCACTTTTTTTACATGTCTTTCAGTATTTTTCTTTTAAATATGTGTCTGATACATTGTTATGGAGGGTAAATATAAAATACCGCACGGTATTTATACAACTATATATAATATGTCAATATCAGCATGGTCATCATCGACGTCACTTTTTTCTCTATCTTTAACATTATTTATTAAAGCGTACGCAGTGAGTACTAACCTACAAATTTATAAAATATATTATTACACTTTATATGGGCATGTATATTTATTAATTTATGTATTTATTTATTTATTTAAGCATACGCATTGAGTACAAAGTTATACACTATTACATTTTATTTGTAAATATATTTCTTTTTTTATTTATTCAAGCATACATCAATCATCATCACCCAATAAAGTAGGTACGATCAAAATAAATTTTCTTTTCGGTGTTCGAAATGCCTTTAACTTTCAAATATATATTTTATTTCATGTACCATAATTTCACATAACTATGGTCCAAAATCACGCAATTCGTTCCCAAATTTTTTATCCATTTTATCACGTGTATTGTAAATTTCAACCAAACATATGCTTAATGAACTGAAATTTGATAAATTTATATTGTTGTTTCACTGCTCATTAGCAATAACATTTATCTTTTTCTCGCCTAGTCAGAGATGTCTCACATCCAACCCAATTTGGCGTAGCCCCACACCCAAATTTTAAGGTTATTTCTTATAATTTGGTGATAAATGCTAAAAAGGTTTGAAGGTATTTTGTAATATTGGTGATAACAAACCGTGATTTCTTTGAATAACTTTATTGGTTATAATATAGGAAAATACATAAAGAAATTATAATAACTGCTTAGTCACATACGTAAAATATGTAATTAATAACTTATAAAATAAACGTTAATTACTGTAATTGATATAAAATTGGTACATCATCTTGCTTCAATCAAAATTAACCACGGACGGTACGTCATAATATAATATTATAGGTAAATAAGTAAAGGAAAAAACTTTCCGTGAAAATGAATTTTTCAATGACCGTTCTGCGTCTACCAAATACTTTATAAGATATTATATTAGTCTAGATATTTAAGTGCATTAATAATTTACTGTATTTAACTGTTATCATAACCATTAACAAAAAAAAAATAACAGTAATCGTTTAAACTACATAATATGTCACTTTTTTCGAAAACCATTATTTGCCAAATAACATTTATTTATATAATTGTTTTCTTCTATATCAATAAAGGTATATTTTAACCGCGATAACTGTACTCATTAACACATATTTTTTTACATCTTAATTACCTTAACACTAGCTTATGTATATTTAAAAATAACAAAAAATAATGTTATATTCATTAAAATATTCAGTTGAATAAACTTTTTTTTATTACAATATTTGACATGTAATACTGACTTTAATTGATAAAATAAATATCCATTTTTATTTTTGATCCATGAGAAAACAGTAAAAAATGTTTGTTATAGATATAGTACAACATTAGGATACATAATTACATTATTTTACACAAAATTACAATGAATGAATTCTCAATTTCAGTTCTTTAAATAAATGCAGCAATATTGGAGTTAGATTTTAATCGAACAATGAACATCACTTTTATATCAATGCTACAACAACAAAAGTTGCTAAATATTTAATAAAACATTTACAAAAAAATGGCTTCACCAGTTGACTTGCAGCTACCTGGCTTTAAAATAAACCTTCGCATTCGAGGGATATTTTTTAATAGCACCTTTACAAAATGTCAGTCAAATCAGTAATATTGAATTTGGTTTTGATATCCATTATAAAATAATCGCTTTTGTTTACCGATTTAGTAAGGTACACATTGAAACGACTGACTCTTCTTACCATGTTTGGTAAATACGAAATTTATTGTAACCCGAACAATTTAAACAATATTTTGGACTTGTCAAAGCATCTTCGTTTGTTATAGTTATTATAAATATTACAATAATAAAAATTAAAGTTATTAATAAACATCTTTAAAAAGATGTGAAATTAATTTTACAAAAATAATCAAAACTAGAAATAAGTTTGTTGACCTAGGTAACAATATTTTTCTATTCTTACAAAGGGGAATTTCAATATCATGGCGTTACTTTAGATTAAATCTTAAACTGTATATTTTGTTTATTAATTAATATATTTGATTTTCTATGTTAGTATATTTATATTTAAATTTATATTTTCTGTACAAAATACAAGTATTGTTAGTTCGGTGAAGAGAATTCCAAAACCAAAGGAAAATTGCACCAACACCGGCCAGAATAATATGAAAAGCATGCTCAAGGAAAAACATCACTTCATCTGTCTTAAAATAAACGCACATAATTTTTAATAATAATCTATTAAATCTAGCGTTATGAGCAATTCTGGTAATATTATAATTATCATTTATATAAAATATATTTAGCTATTTACTAATTGATAATAATTGGATTGACTTCTTTCTATTAGCGAAGCTTTCGATTCTGGTCAAATCATAGTTCTAAAATTAAATGTTATTTATTATAAAGTTACTCTTGAGGAAGTTGATATTTTTTAATTCGATAACAATTGTGAAGAAAGTTGGAAAATCAAATTGAAAATTTTATAATCAAAATTTAAAAATAATTATGATCTGCTATAATTCACTATTTATATAAACTACAACGTTTTTAAAGGACATAACAACATATACATTTTTTACAATATTCAAATTAAAATATAATAGTTCTCAATATTAATATTGTGGTTACAAACGTTACAAGCATATTAAAAAAATATAAGAAATAACTACAGATTTAAATTTTCATGTTAACAGTTTTCACCGAAATTTAATTGATTTCATTCATGTTATATTTTTCAGTAGTAAATATTCAGATTAAAAAAAATACTTTTTATATGCTGTTTCATTCGATTTGTCAATGTTTTTAATCTGAAATCATTAAAACCTTCAACTAAACGAGAATTTTTTATATAATACATACATTTAACTCTTCTTATTTTATTAATACATATGTATATTCCTATACTTAACACAATCTTAGGTTATTTAATTATTTTGATATACTTTTAAAAATATTCGTTACACCAATATGGAAACCTTCACCGTTATTATATTATATTACACATTTTTTTTATAAATATATAACAAAAACAACAATCTATAATATTACAATAATATGTTGAATAATTTGTATAATCTACGTATATATTTGATATTGTTGGTAATTAATATTCATTCGATTCGTTGGTAATTTATATTCATTCGATGGCTGGAGCAGATCTGTCGTTAGTTAGTGTTTTTCGCAGCTTAATAGTTGCAAATTGGTTTACCCTGGAAATAAAAACAAAAGTAATTAAAAATTTCAGTCTTGCTGCAGAACTTCGGCAGAACTTTTTTATTCAGGTAAGAAATAAATGGTATCCATTGCTAAAGTCACCTCATTATTACTAGTTGCATTATTTATAAAATTAAATAATAAAATAAATCAGTATTGTCACAAACTCCTTGAAGTGCAGACGTGTTTTTGTGTTCTAAGCATACAAAGTAAATTAACACTTTTAACACCGGCTAAAAATTGACAATTCAGGAGTTGTGTGAAAAAATTGTCAGCGAACTCAACAAACTCGGTAGCTCCAAAATAGTGAAGGAAGTTAAATCAGAAATAGAAAATAAACTTAAAATCATAGAAATGGATTGGAATAAAGAAATTATCAGAGTAATAATTATTGAATTAAAAACATCATTAATAAAAAACAAGAAGAATATATAACAAAAAGTGATGAGTTTCTGAAGAGCGTAAACATAAATGCAATCAGTGATAAAAAAACCATATGCCATGGTCAAAAAAAACAATTTCCTCTCCCTGAACCAAATTACGGAATAATTGTCTCCACAAACGAAAACAATAAAACTGATGACGAGATAAAAAAAATTATACATGATAAAATTAAAGTGTCATCAATGGGAATAGGAATCAATGTAATAAAAAAGGCATCACCAAATCGAGTAATTATGTCCTGCTATAAGATGTAGGTTTTCCTAATTAAAAGAAAAATATACAGGGTGTCTCATAGCTAGTAGCAAAAACTTCGCGGGGGTATTTTTCGTGCAATTTTGAGAAAATATTCTTTACGCTCTGGGTGAAATGTCGACAGTATGGGGATAAACAACATAAAATCTGCATTTTTTTTTCAATATTTTTTACACGTTTTCAGTAAAACGTGTGAATAATATTGAATATTAAATAATTCGCTTTAATACAAGTAAAATCAAACACAATTATTTCGTTATCTGTCGTCCGTCCGTAACTTCGTCTTACGTACGTGATTTCGTTGGAATTCACGGCTAAAAAAAAACAAATTAAACGGCCGGAAATGAAACCCGGGCCAATAAACCCGAACCGGCCGCTCAACGCTTGTCGCCACCGCCGCCTTTCCGTGGACCGATAAAAATATACCATAAATATATACTAGTGCTTAGCAAACCTATTTTAGATCATTTTTAATGGCCACAATTATTATTTTACCTTGCAGAAATTTGAAAAATATTTTTTGTGAGGTTTTTTTATAAAGCAAATGAATTTTTATTATTCCATAAGAGTAACTATAACTTTAAAATTTTACAGAAAATAAGTCAGAAATATTGACAAATATGCAAAATTTGGTGTCGCTTATTTCACTAACTATCGACATTTCATCAAATGTGTAAAGAATATTTTCTGTTCGAAATCGATTTGAGACGACTCCTCTGAAGTTTTTGCTACTAGCTACGAGACACCTTATATAATGTAACTTATCAAATTTATTAGATTTTTTATATAAGAACGGTTGAGTTTATTTATAATTTACACCGCCGTTTTCGGAAGTCAATCATTTCCTTCACTAGGGTGATAAAAAATTTACATGTTCAGGTAGGAACTTGACTTTATAAAAAATATATATATTGTTGTAGATTTAGCGATTAGGTTGTAAATATTATTCATAATAATCATTTAATTACGTGAAATGCGTAAACAAACGTGAGCTTTATTATAATTTTATATTTTATCACTCAATTAATAGAGTTATAGAATCTCTCATGGACATGTGAGGTATTTAAGCTTCTATCAAATTAGAATTGGATTTGAAATCCCAATTAAAATAATTTCGCTATCTGGACAGACAAATGGATGGACAGACGGACGGACAGACAACCAAATTAATGTGTTTGATGATTATGATTTCTGAGTATATTGAATTTATTTTTGACATTCTTTAAGTCAACTGTCATGTATAAGTTAAGGTCATGTTAAAAAGGACATTAAAAAAAAGGTCAAAAGACAGAATTAATGAAAATCTTATTAAATAAAAGATACTTGATTTTTATTGTTTCTTATATTGTTATATTTTATTGTTGATTTGTATTTGAGTTTTTAAGATTTACCTATTTAATTTATATGCATGTATTCTGGTGTTTATACTTTACAATTTACATATACAGGGTTATTTGTAAAACATTAATAACCTCGCAGGACTATATTCCTGCTTTGATTATGAGTCGAAAATGTTCAAGCTATTATGACCTAATATCAATAGTTAAGAAGATATGCGACATAAAAGTTTGCATTTTTTTTTCAATATTTCTGACTTATTTTTTGTAAAACATTGGACAATCATTACAGTAACTTATATCGATTACGAAAAATTCATTCGTTTCAATACAAGTTAAATAAAATAATAAAAACCCGGAAAAAATTCCAATTGGAATGTTTTCCAATTGGAATTCAAAGGTTTTTATTTTTTTATTTGACTTGTATTAAAGGGAATGAATTTTTTATATTCGATATAAGTTACTGTAATGATAGTCCAATGTTTTACAAAAAATAAGTCAGAAATATTGAAAAAAAAATGCAAACTTTGATGTCGCATATGTCCTTAACTATTGATATAAGGTCATAATAGCTTGAACATTTTCGACTCATAATCAAGGCAGGAATTTAGTCCCGCGAGGTGATTATTTTTTTACAAATAACCCTGTATATTGATGCACCTACAGACAAGTCCATGTGATGTTTTGTGGGTCCGATATGTAAAAATAATAAAAAAAATTGATAAATAAAAAAATCTCGTAGCTTTACCGAAGCTGGAAATGATCTTTTCATAATATTGTATTTAAAATAAATATAAAATGAATTTGTATAAAAAAATTGAATTAATTTCTGACGTCATTACGTATTGTGACATTCGTAAATTGTTGTGGGTACATTTAAATGAATTTATTTTCATTTTATTATGTCTCTGTTTTATTGTCACTTATTTCATTATGTTATTTCTAATAATTATTTTAACACATCATCATATTCACTTTTTCTATTCTTTTGTTACTGTTCTTGTCTTTTATTCTTCATTTGTTCTTCTTAATGTTTACACAAAGTGTACCAGAGCTAGCAGCAGAAACTTGGCCGGTAGATTCCTGACTATGTTATGAGTCTAAAATGTTCAAGCAACCATGACCTAATATCAATAGTTATGGAGATATGCAATATCAAAGTTTGCATTTTTTTCAATAATCCTTACTTATTTTTTGCAAAAAGTTGAACTATCATTACAGTAACTTATATCGATTTTGAAAAATTCATTTGCTTCAACATAACTTAAATAAAATGATAAAAATATTATAAAAAATATTTTTTTCAATTATTGCAAGGTTTTTATCATATTATTTGATATTGTATTAAAGCGAATGAATTATTCATAATCGACATAAGTTACTGTAATGATAGTTCAACTTTTTGCAAAAAATAAGTAAGAAATATTGAAAAAAATGCAAACTTTGATTTGGCATTTCTCCATAACTATTGATGCTATGGTTGCTTGAACATTTTAGACTCATAACATAGTCAGGAATCTACCTGCCAAGTTTCTGCTACTAGCTCTGGTACACCTGTATATTCCAAATTTGTTTCTATGTGAAATATGTTAGGACACAGTTTAATGTTGTGTCTGATTCTGATAGCCCATGCTCTTATTTATACATATCATTAGCATTTTGTTTCAGAAATAAATTTTAATGCGATTGGATTAAATTCTAATTTTCCTTAATTTTGTAATCCATCATTCGCTTATTTTCCTAATAAACTCAACACACTGGGACTTATGTGTCAAGATAGTTAACGACCTTCCGTTATTCTCGTAATGTGCGTATGTATCAATAAATAAATAAGTCAGTTGAGGTTGACAAGGGAAAATATTACGCTTTATCCTTTGAGGACGTGTTCCCTACATTACCTCCTCCGCGTAATTCTACGTTACGCGGGCCGTCGTAAACGTACCCGGGACCGTTATCTATCTCAATAATAACGTCACATTTAACGGGTATTTGTTGTCCCATTCTATTACTGGGTAACCGAGTTGGTTGTCACTGACTTAATGGTTGTCACTGACTTAAGTTTTGTTTGTCGCCAGCTTCGTGTGAAAATTCAATGCCATAACACGCGCGGTGGCCCGTTTTTACTAGCACCGCAAGCCGAGTGCGAGCCGTCAAAATATATGGGGTCGTTTCGTTCCAGCGATGTCGGTAATGGGTCGAAGGTGACAGAGAAAATCTCTCACTTTCTTCGCACGGATATAAAAATAACAATTAAAGCGTAATCTAAAATGAAATTGGGGTAAAATAACATCTTAGAGCATTAAATAGCGATAGTGATTCTAAGTTTGCAAGTCATCTTTTAAAATACGACCACAAATTTGATATTAATTTAGGGTTAGAAATATTACAAACAGGATATAAAGATTTGCAGATTGATAATTCAGAAAGAATAGAAATTAGGAAAAGTGTTAATCTTATGTCAAATATTATTAATAGTCAAACAATTTAAAAAACAATCCCCTTTAGAACATCTTTCCACTTAACAAACTTGCTCTTTCTAAGAATTCCTAGGTAAAACTTTCATCTCTGTCATCCCTATGTGTTCTCTATTATCTATTTCATTTTGCTCCTTAACCTCCGATCCCTCACCCCCTTTGCTTTCTCCGTAACCTACTCATTGGGTAATATATATTATTTGTCAACTTTAGTTAAGACTCAAACTGAAAAAGGTAACATTGTTTCCGAAATATGTAGTTGTAAAAAACTAATAAAAAAGTGGTATATACAAAATTAAAATAAATTTATTCGTCAAAAAGATTTCGTTGTCTGTCCATATTACGTCCGTAATTTCGTTTGAATTCACGGCTAAACGGGCCTGAACCCCGGGCGAGCTGACCCGGAGGCGGCCACCTAGCGACGTTGCCACCACCGCATGTGCGCGATCCGTCACAAATACACTACAAATAGGATTCAGTAAAGACGCGAACCAATGTACCTTCATTGTTGATAGGTTACAGCTATTTTAATAATGATTTATGCGAAATGTAGTCTATGAATGACTAAATTACTAGACATAGTCAGGATTTCCTCGAAACAAACAGCCGACCCCGTGACGCAATTGCTTTACTGAGAATTAACCATATTGACATTATTTTTCATGTAAAAGTATAAAAATTACAATTGTTTGTCATGGATAAGTGAACAGATAATATGAACATTTTTTATGGTAATCAATTTTTTAAAAGAATAACACAAAAACTTAATAAAAATACATTTTTGTATGACTGCTTTAAAGGATCTCCTCTGAAGTCAACTATGTACTTTAGACCGGCTATAAACGTAATTTGCCATTGTCTCCTCGACCGCGATATTGACGAGAACGCAGTTAAAACCATGTGAATATTTTATTATTGATTATTTATATTTTTCACATTCGTAGCTTGCTATAATTATATATATATAAGCACAAAAAAAAAACATCGTGAAATTTCACAGAAAACGAAAGAATCCGCAAGTAGAGACGGATTTCTTATTTTTTATCAACTCTTTCGAAATTGATGACCACACACCTCAAGTCCTCTCTAAAACGTCACTGATTTAAAATACTAAGCATAAATACTTTTGACGTTCAAATTAGATTAAATATAAACGTGTTTCGCATTTCCATCTATTGACGGTTTTTAATATTGAATATTTCATAGAAATCGTACATATGCAACTAATTTCATAATTATTTGAATATATTAATTCTAATTTTGCTAATTAGCATTATTACTACGAGTAGGTATACTATGTATCTATAAAATAATTAAATAATATGATTACTTTAACACACTTGCGAATTATAATTTACACATAAATATATAATATTTAAATAATACGGGTTATATGTACGCTAAAGGTCAAGGTAAAATTGTGTGAAAACGATAAATCAAAATAATACGTAAAATATTTGTTTGAAATAAAAACTACAATCTACTTTGAAGCGTTACCTGTTTACTTTCTGGGAGTCTGATCTCTGCCCCAGAGGTCAAACCAGGGTCCGTAAGTGTGTCCGGGGACCGCCGCAAAGTCATTACTTTCGTGCCCCTTGGGTCGCTCTCTCGGCGGGGACCTGTACTCCATTAACCCGATCTCCTGCTCGAACTTCATCACCGTCTGCATAGTTGGCCCCACGTTGTTCGCCTTCAATAGTTTGGTTCGCGGTAAAAGCTGCGGTTTCTGCTGCTCCGAACTTTCGTTGTACTTGTGATCATCAGACTGCTCGGTGTAATAACTTTGAGTGTGCTTCCCGTTGGTGCTGGAGTGTTCGCTGTAGTGGCGGCGCTGCTGTTGCTGTTGCTGTTGATCTTCCTTCTGGTCGTAATACTTTTTGCTCTTGGCTGCCTTTTTGGAGTCCGTCTCGTGGTTTTGATAATACTTTTCTTCCTTCCTCGAGTGCTCCGAATACTTCAGAGTCTCGTTCGAGTCTGAATACATTTTCATTTCACTTTCATTCTCTTTGAAAGTTTTGAAAGTACTCAGTCTCTGGGGGGCGTGATCCGCTTGCGATTTGGTGGCCGACTTTTGCCTTTCGGAAGAGAGAGTGGCTCGGAGATGCGGCTTGATAGGGCCGTTGTTGTCGTTGTCGCTTATTTCCGACAAGTACGCCGTGCGCTCTCGGGACTTCTCGGAAGCCTTGGTGTTGTACTGCGCTTGCTGAGCTTGCTGGATGTGCTGGGCGTGCTGGGCTTGCATTCTCCTATTCTCAATCTCCATCTCTCTTTGCTTCCTCAGGGTCATGTGATCGTCCACTATGATGCAATCGTAGGGATCCGTGCTCGAAGCGATAGAATTGCGCTCGGTTTCACTGCCGCTCACAGATTCATTATCGTTATCATATTGTTGAAGTATTTCTTTTCTTTTGACAGTTTTCACGACTAAACCCTCACCGCTTTCGTCATCGTAGAAACTGTTTTCGAAATTGGTTTTGATGGTGCTCGAATTTGTCAGGTCCGAATTGTTGGATTGGCGATCGTTGCGGGAGTTATATTCTTCGTCCATTATTTGTTGCGGTGTCGGTTTCATATTTTTAATATTGTTTACTTCAACTCGGCTGTCACCCCCAGGCTGAGGCTTTTTATCACTTTTGTTGGCGACACTCACGATGGCACCCGAACTCTTAGATTTTTGCATTTTATATTTTTCAACCCTGTCGAGAGTTTTATTTTCGTCGACACTTATTTTAGGCATGCTTCGTTTTAGAGTAGTGTCGCTGCTTTCGGACATGTTGTGTATATTTGGAATGTATTCAAGAGGAATATTCATGTTGTCAACATCAGTATACATTTTTCGTTTGTATTGCGGAACAATATCGACCAAGTCTCGGTGTTTCCATAGAGCCATGCCCTCGAGAATGTCTTCGGAAGAGGTGCGCCCGAACTTCCAGAAAGATTTCGTCCTTTTTACCTTGTGTCCTTCCTTGTCTTCTATCATGGAACGCAGAATTATTTGCTGATCATCCGTAAGGTAGGAATTTCTTTCGTTAGAGTTTCTGTAGTTGGCTCCATTTTCCATTGGTCTAGGGCGCTCGCGTTGTAAAGTTTGGCTGTGTCCGTTGGTTTGTCCTTCGAATCTTCGTTGTCCGCCTCTGATTTGTTTAAATTAAATAAAAACAAAATAAATAACAAAATAAAAGCCAAAAAAAGAGTAAAGAAGCAAAAATAAAAGAAAAAATTCTATCGGTATGCTAAAAACAGTGCTTTCTAATAAAAATAATTTAATACATCGTCAAGCTAGGAGAACACAAAAAACTTAATTTACCATCTGAGTCATAAATGAAAATCATTTTACAAAATAACTAAAGATGATGAATATCTAATAATGTGCATCCATGACAAAAAAAAATTCTGCATCCATTACCTGATAGGAATTCTGTTTCGAGATGCATTCTCATCATCAGAATAATCGACTTCTGGTTGCGGAGGAGGTTCGTTGGAGAAGCCGCTGTCGTTGGAGCTGTGAAGGGAGACGTTGCCAACTGGAATCACCCCCTTGGGGATAGCCCTCGCTGCCTGTCCCTGCACTCTGGCTGGAAGAGTCTGCGGCCCGAAGGACTTGGGGTCTGGAACAGACGGGAAGCCGGATGCGCTGGAGGTGGAGTTCTTCATGGTGGCGGACTTGGACTGGTTGGGGGTGGATGACTGGAAGTTGGCGCTCTGCGACTGAGTGATCTTCTTCTGCACTTGGGCGGACTGGGACGGCAGTGACGATGGGACGGTGGGGGTTGGAACGGGTGCGGGGAGGGTGGGAGGGGGTCCGTGGTTGGCTTGTTTAGCGGAAGTGGAAGCCGTAACACGTCGAATCTGGAAAAATATAATAAAAAATGATTGGATAAATATACATTATATAAAGGATAAAATATATAAGATACCAAAACACTACAATCGTCTGAAAATATCAAAATCGAAATATCTTTTTGGATATATATATATGTACGCGTAGATGTAATTTTTTACTTTTTTACATGTTTATTTTCTGTGAAGCAAATTGGTAGTGATAGGACAATTACCCAGTTATCACGTTTTCTCATTCAAGAAGACAGCAAGGTTTTCCTATTTTTATAGCACGAGAGCATATTTTATTTTCAAAATAGTAAGAATATTGACAAAACACATATACCTTGCGTCATGTGGTCACATTATCATTACGAATTCGATAAAGCAGTAAAAAAATAACATTTTTAAATATGCATATGAAAAATACCAATTTTCTATGGTTAATACTATATCTCAAATCTTTTAAGAACTGTGTGATGTACAATAAATTACATAAATGCATTAAGCTATCATCATATGTTTGTAAACTCATCGATACAAATATAAAAAAATTGCTTATCAACAGAAGGTACCTAATACAAACAAATAAAATTATTTATCATTTATCAAAATTTCAATCATGGAATTTGAATCCAAATAGGTATATATATATATATCCTAATTTGGCGTCATGATTTGGCTGGTCATTTTGTTTTTTGTTAAAAGATCATGGCAATCTGACCGAGGGTGACATTGCTCAAAAATATATACGGACGAAATATCATATCTCTCCTAAGATTTAGTAAGCAATTTCAACGAAAGGGAAATCAAATCAAGTGCCTTTTGTATTCCTGTCTCTTCGCATTACAAAAATAATTAATGCTCATGAAACTAATATGAAAAGGACGCACGTCACGTGACGTGTGACGTAACGGCGTGTGATGCTGCCAGCTATTATCGAATTGGTTACATGTCGCAGAAATTCGTGTATTTATGTTTTATCCAAAATAAAAATGATCCAACGAAAGATTGAACGTGAGAAAAATTAATGTCGGAGGCAGAATTGCAAATATCTCAATTTACATATGAATCAAAAAAGAAAAAAACGTGATGATTTATAATTTATGATTTTTGATTATAACTAATCCCAACCAATTAAACCGATGGGCACAATTAAGTTTGAATATCGGGTACGTCACATCCGGACAAATTGATAATTTTTCAAATTAAAAAATTAACGTGTAAATCACACCGAGTGGGGGTGAAACTAACTTAACATTTGAATAAAAAAAATAGTATACTTTTATCCAGTACCTACCTACATAAATAACAATTTAGGTACCAAATCATTTTCTAACAAATGCAGTTTTAAAAGTGTTTGTAATAGAATTTCATTAATTCCTTCATTACTAGTAACTTATTTATAACATATACATACGCAATGCTTACACACAACTGTTGGAGTAGGTACTGAAATTAAAAAGTTTAAAGGCATTTCTATTTTACTTTGTTTTATTTCTATGCTTCTAGACATTATTATGGACATTTGCTTTACTTATTAATTAAACACGTTTTTATATGAATAATGCATTGTTACTTTTTGTATTTTATGCTACACTAATTCGTGATTATTACATAGATGTACATTTTTTAAAAGAGTGATGCAAACGCGTAATATGTGTCGCATTAATATTCTTACTATTTTCAAACTGAGCTAAATGCTTGTGCTATGAAAATACGACTAACATGCTGGTGTCTTGGAGCGGGACTCGAACCACCGACCGCCAGAATACTAAGCGAGCGTCATGACCACTTCTTTAAAAAAACGCAATGAATTGAATTGTAGGTACATAGTGAGTGAAAATAATATTTTCTATTCAAAATAAATTGAATGACGAAAACACTCCAGAAATTTTTTCTACTAGCTATGAAACATCTGTATAATGTTTATAACTTATACCTATTTTATTTCAATAAAGTAATATAACATAAGAAAAATCATTTTTAAAATCTCCGTTCTCAATTTAAAGTCTCAAATTTCGTCAATTGTTAAGTGGCGAATTTGTTTTTAAACCTGTCAATCGTGCTTACCCGGTTTCATTTGTCAGAAATAAAGTTTTCTTGATCTCGCGATACGAGTCGGTGAACCGTACTGTGAATACAGTTCATTAAGGGCAGAACTGATTAAGCGTATTGGAGGTAAACGCTCTGGCAGGATTAGCCCTTTGAGTGAGACTGATCAATTTTCTGTGAGCAATGTAACCCATTACTTAGACGCTTGTCTTGCATGGATTAACTTGTTATCCAATATCGGCGTACGTAAGCGAATCAGCAGGGCCTGGTGGGAGATTCGATGGATTCTGATCGCAGGGCTGCAATTACTAGAATCTATAATTTATTTTAGTATGAGATTTGAAACACAATGTTGCAAAATTTTGTACATCTTTATCGGTTAGGAAAGAATTCGCCTTTAGTCTAAGGCGTCTCATCCCATAAATACATAACCACCAATCTGGTCACACACACACAGACGTAGCGAGTCTGCTGCATTGACAAAACTGAGGCACAGAGCCTTGTACACGAGCCATCGACATGTCGATGCCCGGAGCATCGTCAGCTCACGCATACAGCCAGACTTCAAGAGAGTTTTTTGTTCCCAAAACATATAAAAATAGCCAACGCCCTGTACGGGCATGTCAGTCTCAATTATCCCCGGCGTAGGCCGGAGGCTCTGCTCCGTCGAAGTCTTTATCATTGTCTTTATTATCGTAATTATGTATAACTTGTAATTATTTTATCGAGTAAATAAATAGCGAAAAAATATTCCACGACTTTAAAAAATTCCCGTTACATAACGGATGGTGACCCTAAAGCAACCTACTCTTCATTCATTGATCACCACAAATTGGTGACTATCGACGTCCACATTTACCTCCAAAGATCTGTATTTTGTAATTTAATTTTCTTTTAAAAATTCATGGAAAAACGCTAAAAAATTATATTTGCAAGAAATAACAGAAACAAGGAAGTAAATCGTGAGCGAAAGTAACAACTGAACGAGTCAATAAGATCGAGTTTTGAGTTAAGTATGCAGAGTTATTCTTTAGGCACGTATCTAGCAAGAAAAAATTAGATGAATCAGGAAATAAAATAAAATGCGATTTTTTTAAAATGTTTTGAAAAAGAACAAATGACATTTGATTAATTATTTTAAGAATTCGCAAGAAACAACTACATTCTCAACTTGGTTTGAGGTTCTTGTGCAAAAACATAACTAATGGTGGGAAAATTAGATAAAAATATAACAAAGGTTTAAGATATTTCGTAAACAAACGAAATTTCAAAATTTTGTTTTGGTTTTCCTGAAAACCTGCATTTTTTTAATCATTTCATTTTTCATTTTGCCCACAGAAATATGTAAGTTATTTTTACATTTTCCGTTATATTTACGTTTTTCTGAAAACCTGCATTTTTCAATCATTTGCTTGTTCCTTTTGCCCACAGAAATATCAACGTTATTTTTACAAAATCTTCTTGATTGAAATCTTCATCTCCATGAGATATCTTTAATTTATCTTAATTTAAAAAATATATTTATTCAATATAACAAGTGTAAATGGACCATTTTTTCATAACATGTATTATAAATCAAAACTGAAAAAATATAAAACTACAAATTTGACATTTGACAATAACAGCGACTCTCAAAATTTGTCCTAAACTTAAATGGGAAGCGTAATAATGGTAACGTATTTAATGATTAATAATAATTAACTAACAAGCTAACAATCATGCCGTTCTCTGCAGAGGTAGGCAGAGAAGGTAGAATGCCACCGACCGAATTTATACATTTGCCTTCAACAACCGCCTTATATCACAAAATGTGAATAAATTAACGTTGGTTTACGTCTAAGAGCTTTCTGGTTTATTGATCACATTAATTCAAACCAGTCTAACCTAAAACATCAAAATTGATGTCTTAGGTTAGATGCAATGTTATATTGTTATTTTCAGAATTCGGCCAATTATTTTTTCTATGTTTTAATGCAGTTCTTGTTTAATACTCGCCAATTCTGTCACTCTCGAAACTCGAGCAGAATTGCATATAATACCTGGTTTTATACTTCACTTGACTGTGTGAGATTCTGTCACTCTCAAAACTCGAGTAGAATAGTAAATAATAGATAATTAAACCCAAGTAGAGTAAACCTAGTTTTATAAACATCCATTTTAATGATCATCGTGCATTATCTCTAAAAAGTTGATGCCAATTCTATCAATAATATAAAAGATATCTCTTGATCATCCTTAGCTCAGAATGGCTCTTTGGGATAAATAGCGCTTCCACTGTTTTTTGTTCCACTATTTCATAATTAGTTTAAATTATACGTTACCTGAAATCAAGCCCTCTCTGTGGCCTTCTCTTTGATTCATTAAATTATTAATTGAAATATACAGATCCCGAAATCGTAATTGATTACCTAATCATTAATTAGAAGATCTTGAGTTGAAAGGCACATTTAACCCCTTTGCGCCGGCGTCGAGCTTAGTCAGCACTTTGTGCAATCATCGCAGATTGCATTAGAAACCAATTTAATTTAATCTACAGAATTAGAGCTTCGTGGGTCATATGCAGATGGCGCCACGCACACACAGTGGCCCTAACCTCTGAGTCCTCCCAGAGGTTGAGGTGGCCACATCAATTATGATCTCTGGTTGAATTAGCTAATGGATGTGTATATGTATCCCTCTTCTATTAGATATCGTTAAATACATATGTTTCTGTAATAAATTCAAAGAACCCCCTTTACATGATGTTGTATGTTATATTTATTTTTATATTAACTTTTGACATATACAGGGTTATTTGGAAAACATCAATAACCTCGCAGAACTATATCTTGTCTTGATTTGAGTCTAAAATTTTCAAGCAACCATGACCTAATTAATATCAATAGTTATGACCTAATTAATATCAATAGAAATGCGACATCAAAGTTTGCATTTTTTTTCAATATTTCTGATTTATTTTTTGTAAAATGCGGGACTACACAGTAACTTATATCAAATATGAAAAGTTAATTCCATTTGATACGAGTCAAAAAAATAATAAAAATCTTGCAATTTCAATTGCAAAACATTCCAATTGGAATTTCTGCAGGGATTTTATCATTTTATTTATCTTGTATTAAAACGAATGAATTTTTCGTAATCTATATAAGTTACTGTAATGAATATTCAACGTTTTGTAAAAAATAAGACGGAAATTTGGAAAAAAATTTGATATTGAATAACTCTTTAACTATTGATCATGGTCACGGTTGCTTGAACATTTTAGACTAATAAACAAAACAGGAATATAGTCCCGTGAGGTTAGAGTTTTCCAAATAACATTCAAAGAAAACATATTGTACATATTTCTTTGTAAAGCTACAATTTTAGAACATACTTATTTGATATTTTAAACAATGAAAATGGATCTATAAGAATGAAAATAAGAATAAAAATTACCGGAACAACCGGTTACAACTGGGGTATGATTTGTATTCCGGTAGGCTAAAAAAATTAAATATAGAGGTATCATTACTAGTTACGAAAGCTGTGTATACTAACTTGTTAATGAGAAAAAAAATCAACAGATGTACCTAGCAGAAACTATAGAAGATGATATGAGATGATGATGACCTAACAATACATACATATATTAAAGGTTCTTGATTCGAACATATACCTATATCGAATTTTCAAAATTTGATAACGTTTTTACGATGGAATTGTTGAACGTTGCATTGTGTAGAATGATCACTCAAGCCAGTTTATGCAGGTTGCAATCCCTGACCCATCTTATAAATTAATATATAAATTAGCTTTATCTCTTTGAGACTTCTATAATTTATCCCGAATTTATTAATTATTTTCCTGGTGATTAAGGCCTGCAGTGGTGTCAGGCCATATTGTTTGACCAGGCCAACAATCAGGGGCCAGAAATGGGCAGCGCGCCTCCGTGCTGCTCGCGTCATTATTTTTTCCTCACCATTCCATCCTTGGCTTAACGACCGTCTAGAAGCATTTAATCTTGTAAACGAAATGATACTTGTTAACTAAATTATTTGAAAAAAAAATCTGCGTACATATAATGTGAGTATATTCACTATATAATCCGATGCATACATAACGCCAAACATTACATGAGTACCAGAAGATTCATTAAAAAAGTGGAATACCAAATAAACTATCCTCTATATATTCAGTAACCTATCTAACTCTTCGAAGATAAATCCTTCAAATTACCAAATTAACTGTCCTCTATCTAGGTACCTATTCGGTAAATTATTTAATTCTATGAAGACACAAAGAAAATATATGTGTACATTTTTGTTATTAGGTTCTATTCAGATACAATTTAACATACTAGTGTGTATATACAACGTTATTGTTGACATTCGTGTTCTTAGTTCTCCTCACTAGGGATTCCTGTGCTGAGGCGGACTAGTTTCTATTACATTCATATTTCTAAATGTTTAATTTACTTAATTTTTTTTCAATTAACCTCGTGAAAAGAGCAGTTCCAACATCATTAACTAGGTAATCATACAAAAATGCCATCAGGCAACCTAATGAAAACGTTTTTTTTAAATGAATTACCGCAATTTAGCTAAAATCCAATTCCTCGTCCGAATCCCACATTACTATTACATAAATTGTAATCCGCTTCCTCAGCTCAAAGAAGAAAATCACACAGAATAGATTAATCGGCAGCACAGCGCGCTTTTAGCGGCTAAGCCCTCTGGGGAACCCGCGAAGCCTTCGAGCCCACCCCCGAGCCGATAAACCCCGGGAGCCGCCTGTAACCATTGATTGAGCTTTCGGTCCAAGTCAAACAGTTTCGTTTGATTTTCAATGCAGCCGAAATTAAGCGCTCGGGGAGAATTAGCGCCGCGAACGGAAGCTTTTGGAGTGCAAACATTCGGAACATCGGCGTACAAGAAATCTGACGGGGAAGACCCAAAAACGTGAATTGCAAAACTTATTCAGGGGAGTAACTAATAATCTAGCCCCTACTGTTCCGAAAAATTACATTATTATTCAAAATACTACTTGAAATTGAACTAATGAACTAATTACATTTTTATTCAAAATACTACTTGAATTGAAATAATGATAATAATTCATGTAAAGGATATTGCTTTAAAAATTCCGATAAATATCTCGTGACATCTGTGTTTAATTACTTTGAATGAAAAAGCTTTGAATGCCGGTCGTGATAATGATAATAACAACATACATATGAAACGGGTTGTAAAACTTAAATATATATACAACCTTCAAAAATTTTGAAGATGTGATATCATGGGTGGAAATGGTGAACGTTACATTGTGTAAGGTTATCACTTAAGTCAGCCATACGATAGGTCGTAAGCCTTACGAACACTCAAAGACTTCCATACCTCCTTTCCATAAAAAGAATAATTTCGTCTCTATGAGACATCTACGATATATCTTCAAAATACTAAAGAAAGTCTGACCGTTTTTAAATAAGATGCATTCACACGTCGTATCAATATTACTATGATTTAAAAAAAACAATTGCAATGTGGGACTATACTGCAAGTCTCTCTGGATAAAGCTCGAACCCAAGATCTGTTGACTGATTTTTACAAGACTAAGCTTGACCAAAAAAACACGTAATTTTTATTTAATATACATATATATATATATATATATATTTTAAATTTACTAAAATAAAAATGAAATAATTTAAAAATGTGTAGCAAAAAATATTGAAAAAATACAATACGAATCAAACAAAAAAATGACAAAACTCTAGAATCAAATGATAAAAGTTTCTAATTATTTTTCATTATTGAGACAAATGAAACGAGAATCAATTTATTCAGCGCTTTAACGTTAGTGTTACAACGTTGAAAAAATGAATAACTTTAAGGACAGTATAAAAAAATGTAATATTCACTGTCACTTCAAAGTGTATATATGTATTTTATTTTTAATATAGAATTAAAAAAAAAAATGTATGTAACTCTTTGCTTAGCTTATTTTAATTTTAAAGCAATATGTAGTGAAACATATTACAAAAATACTCAGATTTGAGAAAATTGACGTATTTTGACATAAGCCGGAATTGAACCCAGCATATCCGTAATGAGAAACCAGTATCGTTGCCACTGGACTACGAGGGCTTCATCTTGTGATAAAGAAAGAAGTATCACATCTCTGTTATTCACACTACACATATACTTCAAGAACCTTATTTTCGTTGCCAGAAAAAAGCTTTGTTTTTTTTTAACCGGAAATACTTGAGAGGTTTTACCACCATAAAAACATTTTTTTGACGTAACTATTGCATACATTGTTGGTTAAATTTTTCTTAGCTATTTATTTAGAAAATTTGAAAATGGCGGAGCTATGTGCTGTCCCGCAAAGGTTCTTCTCAGTGTCACACGCAACTGGTGGAGATAACCATGTCGCCGGGTTTGAGTGAAATGAAAAAGTTAATTATTTTGTTTTTAAATGATGTCATGCGATGATGAAGCATATATAAATAAAATCCGTTTTTTTTGTGCAAATGAGATCATTTCATAAATATTTTTCAATTTTTTCAAGTTAAAAATTCATTAAAGCAAATGGAGTATTTTATGCAAAAAAGTATACTAAATCAATGATAAAATTACATATAAGATGTGTGCAAAATTTGAATAAATTCGGCTTGATGGTTTTTAAGATATTTTTTCTACCAGTCTTAAAAGGAGAGCTAAAGTACCCAATTTTCGGATTTTTTAAATAAAGTGGTCATGAAAAATTTTTTTTTAAACTTCAATATATAGGTACAAGAAAGTAAAAAAATACAATTTATTAAAAATTTCAAGGTGGTGTTCTTAATTTCCTATTTGAATAACGATGAAGATGGTTCTTTAAAAAAATTGTGTATGGCAAATAAATTAAATGTTCTACAAAAACTTAATATCTTTCTATTATAAATTAATATTTTATTGTAAAAAATGTATAGGTCGACTTTGCCTCTTAGGGGTCCGTATTTCTGCCCATTGCTACGCCACTGAAAGGACTTCCGATTTACTCAGCAGTTTAGTACGAGCAGAAATAAAAACTTTTATTTTGACACCACCACATACAAGCTAACTGCGCTCAAAATTGCTGCAATCAATTTTTTATGTTTCCTTTGTTATGAGATTTTTTTAATACAACGTATGTGAAAATGAATTTTTGAAAACCTGTTTGATCTAGTTGCATTCGAGAGACCAATTAGTCAGTGTTATTATGTCTACTATCTCATGGGCTCGTAATTATTTAAACAATACATTTAAACATAGAACATAATAAATTATAAAAAAATTAATTTTTAACACATTTAAGGAATAAATATTTTCTAATGATAATTAAAAAAAATACGCTGTAAACATTGTGTGAAAGCAATTAGTGTGTAGTAAAAGAATTTCTATTACTATTGAAAAAAAACTTAATTTGTATTAGCGATTCATTACGGGAAGTGGACGGAATTTACGGGAAGTGTATAGAAAATACCTCTTTGTTTTTTTAAGAAAAAGAAGAACAAGTCTCCTTAAATCATTAACGTATATGTATTATGTTACCAACGTACCAACGTATTTCCATTTTTTCAATACGCTACATACTATAAGAGCCTATTTCAACTACTAATAAGATACATACACTAATTCCAATTAGGGATTATCAAAACACGATGAAAGGATCCGAGACATCTTAGAAAAAATCTTGGAATTTACGGTTCGTAAATGGCAGTTGTGTCTCGAGATAAGTACTCGTGTTGGGGAAGGAAATGAATTTATATATAAACTCGGAGATTTGCTAACACGAAATGATTGATTTTGTTGACCAGTATTCGACCCCGCTTGAATTCATTAAATCAATATCTGAAAGTTATCATCAAAAGTGCACGGTAAATGGCATGCAACTTCATTTTAATTTACTAATACGTCTTCTTCTTCTTCAGCCTTCATATCTCCACTGCTGGGTATAGGCTTATTCCATACCCTTCCATCCTTTTTTTAATTTGCTAATTGCAGTCATTTCTTTCCCCCCACAGCGGTTATGTCGTCGGCCCATCTCATTTGAGGTCTTCCGATGCCTTTTTTATTTTCCCAAGGTCTCCACTTCAGAACTTTGGGAGTCCTCCTTGCAGCATCCTGTCTTGCAAAATGCCCTGCCCATTGCTATTTTAACTTCGCTACACGATCCATGATCCATACGTCTTCTTATTCAAAAAAAAGTAATCGAATCAAAAGAATATAGCATTTTTTTATGCTTGAAAATTAATTAACATAAATTTGCCCTCTTTTAACAGAAATCAAGATAAAAATACTTATAAAAATACTTCAAGATAATAAATACCGGGGGTTGTAGAGCCAATACTGGTGGTGATGGTGGTATGCCAAATATTCAAAAGAAATTTGAAAATATGATAATTCATTTAATAATTTTCTTAATACCATTAACGGGTTTACCTATTGAACTCATAATTTATTATGTACTTCATAAAAGGGAATTTTAATAGGTAAATATTAATATTAACATCATTTGCTTTCTATGAAAAATTTATCATTTGTGGTTTTATTAAAATTAAGTCAAATGCGCCGTTGGACTCAAACACTGTCAAGTTTTTTTTTAATCATACATTTGGTGTTTTGCGGCTGGCCACCCTGACCCAGGAGGGGGTCGGTATAGTACAATGTACAACGAAATAAGCCTCGAAATCCCAAGCAGCTACAAGCATCGACACGAGCGACTACAAGCGACCAGCGAGCGAGCGCTACGGGGGCTAGCTACCTGCTTCGAGCTCCTATTGGCTAGCAGCGTGTCGCCGAACATGCGGGTGGTGATCTCTGGCTGGGGGCGCTGGGGGAGGGGGGCCGGGGCGCTGCTGGGCTGCGGGGGCCCTTGGCTACCGGAGCGCCCGCTGGAGGCCGGGGAGCCCGGCGCGGACCCGGCTGGCCCGGGCGGCCCGGGCGGCTGCAGACTGCCCCAACGATTCGGAGACCTGGAACAAAACGTCATTATTTTAAAATGGATTTTATCAAAAATAAAAACATTTTTTCTCAAACTATCGCACCATTTTTTTAATAAAAAAAATAATTTGTTTGAACTACGATGCATATTTACTGTAAAAAATATCGTTTCACAAGAATAACTGTAAAAAATCATCGTTCAAAAACTCAATCATACACAACATTCATTTTCTAAACGATGACCTGAACCTACAGATGTATTAAATCAATTATTTATTAAATACTTATCACACTACATTCAAACAATAAATATACAATACACATAAAGTACATGTAAAATATATTTAAATGCAAAAATACATACTAGAGCGTGCCGAAGACACTTGTAATTGGGATAATGGGCATAGTCTTCATTAATAATGTTTTATTATTAGAGTATCATGTATCTATTATCCTGTTAGTGTCTCTAATAAATATAAGAAATGTACCTATTAAAATTCATTTCAAATATAAACGGTTAGTAATAGTTGAATGCGGTTAGAAGGGGGTGAGGTTAGAAATTAATAATACAAAGTAATAAATATGTTAACAGATTTAACACAGAGCTATTTACAGAACTGATTATTTATATGATGGCCGTTTAGAATTTTTAAGTTTTTATTAACAGTTTTCCTATTTTTTTATATTTCTAGCTTATCCAAATGTGTAGACCTAATATTAGTCTGTAAGATGTATTTATGTAAGACATGTAATGAGATGTATTATGTAAGACACCTGTATTTAAGTCAAATATTTATTAGATTCTGTTATTTTCTAAATTACACACAAGCTTATAATAAAAGAATGATCTTTTATTCTCAGAGGAATGATCTTTTGAGAGCATCTTACATCAAAAATGATTTTTTTTATTTATTTTTTTATTTCTTTTAAATTTATTTATACATATAATGAAGGTAGTTGCTTCACTAGACAACGTCTGTTCTGAAGCAACTACCTGTACAGTTTTTTTTTAATGTTTGGACAGTAGCAAGATATAATATTTTATTTTATTTTATTTTATTTTATTTTCATTTATTGGTTTTCTTACAGCCATATAATTAATCAATCTTGAAAAAAAGAATAATTGATGTACAGAGTTTTGGGCCAATTACAAGAAAACACATATATACAATCGATAAAAAATAAGAAAAAACATGTCCAATAGTGAGTTTGTGTGAGTGTGTGTATTTGTGTGTTTATTTATTTATTTTGTTTTGGGAAAAGTTAACAGCAAAACAATCTTAAAAATTTTCCACTGAATTTAAAAATTTAATTTAACATACATTAATAGCGAATGGAGGGGAATGTGGGACGGGAGTAGAAGGGAAGATATAATGTACAAATTAGTTTGGGTGCGGTAGTGTAGATATTGTTTGTTTTATGTTTCTTATTGTTGCGTTGAAAATGTCAATGTGGTGATAGTTTGTGTTAAATGAATTTGTGGATCTGTACATAAAGGAGTTTTGTTTTGAGTTGGTCTTACAAAAGGGGAGATGAAAAGTAGGTGAATGTCTGTTATTGCGAGTTGGGATGTGGTAAGATATTCGTTGAAGAAGTTCCGGACTATCAACTAGATTGTGTGTTATTTTGAATAGCATCACCGCGTCAGCTATGTTTCTTCGACGAGTTAGGGTCTGCATGTTAAAAAACTTCGCAGAGTCTTCATTGCTTATATGAGATCTAAATGAACGCAGGTCTAGGTATCTTAGGAATCTGTTTTGGACGCTTTCAATTCTATTTTCGTGTACTGCATAACCTGGATTCCACACCTGAGATGCATATTCTAAAATACTACGAACGTATGAGAAATAAAGTGTCTTGAGGGTACTGATATTTTTGAAATGTTTACATGTGCGTATGACAAAACCAAGCATAGATGATGCGTTGGTGACTATATAATCGATATGTTTGTTGAAATTTAATTTACTGTCAAGTATCACCCCAAGGTCTTTGCTTTCGGATTTGGTAGATAATGTTATATTATTAATTGAATATTCATTAGAGAATACCTTTTTATTTCTTGTAAAGCGTACAACGAAGCATTTAGAAACATTTATTTCCAGGCTGTGGGCATTGCAATACGTGTTCAGACGATGTAGGTCATCTTGCAGCCTTCGACAATCTTCTAGTGAGTTTATGGGAGAAAAATTTTTCATATCATCTGCATATAGGATAGTTTTTGAGTTTAGAAAGCAATCACCTATATCATTGATATAAATGTTAAATAGCAATGGTCCCAGCAGACTGCCTTGAGGTACTCCAGATGTTACAACAACAGTGTTAGATTTAAACCCTGCAACCACTACAATTTGACTACGGTTGGAGATATAAGAAGTAAGCCAACGATAAAGATTGCCGTGAATACCTATCTTTAAAAGCTTGTTTGACAGTGTTGAGTGATCAACCCTATCGAACGCTTTACTGTAGTCGGTATAGATAGTGTCTACTTGTATTCTGTTATCTAAGTTATCTTGGAGGTATTCTACGAAAGTCAAAAGATTTGTGGTTGTAGATTTACCACTAATGAAACCGTGTTGATTAATATTCAAGGTAGGCTTAAGAGCTGGATACAGTTGGTCATAGATTATTTTTTCAAAAATTTTGTTAAATATACAAAGTTTGGAGATAGGCCTATAGTTTTTTACATCATTTTTTTTATCATTCTTGAAGATAGGAGATACATATGCAGATTTCCAAATAAGAGGGACAGTGCATTCTGTTAGAGAACGATTGTAAATTAAAGAGAGGGGTAAGGCTAGATTGTGTGCACATCGTTTAATAAAGATTGAGGGTATTTCGTCCGGGCCGGCACCTTTGTGAATATCAATTTTTTTAAGATATTTTAGTACAATTTCCTCTGTCACTTCAATACTGCATATATTAGTTATGTGGTTTTCGTGGTTAATTATGGGCGTAATGGTAGGTCTATCATTCGGTGTACTAAAAACTGAGCTAAAATATTCCGAGAATAAGTTTGCTATATCCGTGCCATTATTAGCCTTCCTATCTCCTAAGAACATGCAATTTGGGACACCTTGAGATTTATTACACGTTTTGACATAGCTCCAGAAGTTTTTTGTGTTTAAGTTGATATTAGTTTCAATGTTGTTTAAGTAACGTGATTTGGATTCGCGACATAAATCTTTGTGCCGTTTGCGTAGGAGAGAGAATGTATCTAGTCGGCTTGGTTTTTGAATCTCTTATATTTACAAAAATATTTAAATTTTTCTTTGGTAATCTTGATAAGGGAGGCGTTATACCATGGGGGATATTTCGTATTCCAAGTAAATTTATGAGGAACATAAAGATTAATGAGACTTTTTAAGAAGTTATACAAGTTATCAAGAGCAATTTCTATTTGATGATTAGAGAAAATAGATTCCCAATTAGCTTGTTCAAGAGCGTAGTTGATAGAATCGTAATCTCCACGATTAAAAAGAAGAACTTTCCTTTTTGTATTTATCAGTACAGGGTTTTCCTGGAATGGAACATTAATGGATATGGCTTTATGATGTGTATCTTCCGGAACCAGCGGGTCATCATTACCTACGACTGATGTTAATAAGTTAGACAGAACTAGATCTAAAATGTGGCCACTTGGGTTTGGTTCACCGTTAAATTGAGACAGGTTTAGAAAATGCATACAGTCTATGAAATACTTGCTGTTATGTGTAGAATGATTAATTGCTTCATAATGTGAAGATGGTGTAGATTTTATCCATGTAATTTCAGCAAAATTAAAATCACCTAAATTAATAAATGAGTCCGTAGGGTTATTTGATACCACATCTGTTAACATATTTAGGAAATTTTCTATAAGGTATTGATAATGAGTCCCACCAGGGATATATACGCAACATATATGAACAGGATGGCGTGAGCCATTAGAACGAATTGTGACCCAGATGTCTTCAGCGGAGGATTGCCATTCCGGCCGAGCAATGCTGATCAGTTCATGTTTAACAGCTAAAACTACACCACCGCCAAGGCGTTGACCGGTTGAGGCATAGTCGCGATCTCTGCGATAAATGCTGTAACGGGAGTCAAAAAGCTCTTCGTTTCTAATGCCTTTATTGAGCCATGATTCCGTAAGGGCGATTATATCGTAGTCATTTGAATATGTGTTTTGAAGGATTGTTGTTGTTTTGGTACGAAGGCCTCTAACATTCTGGTAATATATGGTTATGGACATGGTGGACGAATAAAATAAATATTAGTTTGTAAGCGGCTAATTATCCGGTTACAACAGTATAAAGTAATAAATCTAAAAAAAATTAAAATTAAAAAATAACGTATTCGAGTAGGTATACTAATAGCGGGAAGAGCTATCCACTTTACTAACGGAGTTGATGTTTTGGTTTTGAGTGTAGTGTGTAAGTGTTCATATGTTTGTCGGGATGTCTCTATATAACTAAGTGTGTATTTAAGAGTGCAAAAAATAGTATTAAGGTGGTGTGAGTGTATACTAAATGTAAAAAGTGTGCATTTGCGTTGTAGTATATTAGACATTTCAACAGAAGGGTTGATGTGTGGAGGTATACCTTTACATTTATCAACATAAGAATGAACAGTGTTGATGCGTGAAGGTACACCTTTACATTTATTCAAAATAAACTTTGACGTTTCAAAATGTTTTATCTCTATGGATATGATCTGACACTGACTCGCTATGTGGATACAAGATTCTTCATCTACATCAAGTTGGAAAGGTTTCAGCAGGGAAAGGAGATGATATTTATGTTGTGAAGCGAGTAAATCCTCGCGTGCATTGTGAGTGTGAGCGTCTTGAGGAGACAGTTTATATGGACAACAAATAGAACAGTTAGAACCTAGTGTAAACATGAAATTCATTCCTCTAATTAAGAGACACACAGTAAATGTTATTTGATCTTTTTTATATCCACTTCCCGAAATATCGCGATAGGAGGAGACTCGTCGTTTCGTCGAACGTATATGCGGCAATGTTTCACCCAAACATATTGAAATCCCGCGCTTTTCGCTACGGATTTCACATTGTGTAGCAGCACTTTATTGCCAGGGGTCAGGTGATCGTTCACAAATACCCTGTGAGCATCTCCGGGTATACCTAAATCGCGAGTGGTAATTCCTTTGTTCCTCCTGACTCCTGTAATGATGCTATCCTTTAAGTGTCTTCTGGAAAGTTTTAATATAATTGCCTTTGGTCTTCCTTTGTCGCTGGAGCGTGGAGCCACTCGTGTGCAGAATTCGATGTCCTGTTGGGAAATGTCGATTCCAGCTACTTTTCCAATGTTGATAACAATGTCGTTCAAGAGTTCGCCTTTACGTTCTGGTACACCCGTTATCTCCAGATTGTGAAGGCGCGACCACTGTTCGTTGTCACTAATTTTGTTTTCCATGGCTATGACGTGAGCGCGCATGTCTGAGAGTTCCGCTTCCATTGAGTCCAGCCTTTTAAGTTTCTCGTCATAGGAACATATTTTTGCGTCCATTTCTTCAAATTTGTTATTGAAGAATTGCATGGCAGTTGTTACAGCGGAAAATTCCTTACGAAGTTCACTGATCTCATTTCTTATGTCGCTGAACTGTTGCAGATTTGCGCGTATTGTTTGTATTTCTTTTAGTACTTGAGTCATGGGATCTTTCGTAGATTCGCTTGAGGTAGGTGATCCGGGCTGATTTATGCAATTGAAACATTTAATTGAGTTGCGTCGGTCTTTAGTCATTTTACGGTACATTGATTCAGAAATGCCAATGCATGTAATATGAAATTTATTCCTGCAGTCTAAGCAGGTGGTGAACACTTCATTGTTTTTCAATTCCACTTTACACTTTGAGCAATTCATTGTACTAAAATTAGGCTATTCACACTCAGATACTATCAGATAAATAAAAAATAATTGGAGAGATATTTATCAAACTTTGATTTTTGACAGGTTATTGTTATATATATATATATATATTATATATATATATATATTTATATATATATATATATCTATATAATATACTAGGGATGGGCGTTGAATGGACGGACTAGTTGAAATCAACCGTTGACGTTGCATCTACGCGTCGACGGTTTACGTTTATCGCATGGACTAGTTGAATTCGTGAAGACGGTAGACGGCGGACGCCGTGGACGGTGGACGATTCGAGATTCAACGTAATGCAAAGCAACGAGCGAGAGCAAGACAAAACGTCTCCGTTTATTCCTCTCTCATCTCTCGCTGTCGACTTGTAGACGCCATAGACGGCTCGACGGGTAATTTCATTTCAACTCTAAAGTACACGACCATAGAGTGCTGATCTGTGTACACGAACTATGACAGAGACTTTAAATTTGAATGCATGCGTAAGGTGAGATAGGCTTAATAAGCTGTTATCTATTATTTTTTACTTGATTTTTTGGGATGACCACGTGCGACGTTTCGGTGAATTCCCAATTTTACGCTGTATAAAATAAAACAATTCTGTTTAATTATTTTATTTTTTATTGAACTATTATTAATTAACAGGCCGCCTAGATATTTTTCTAAAATCAATATTTTATTCGATCGATCTCGACTTCTTATATCTACCTGAAAAGGGATGGTAAAATTTAATTATTCTGTTATTTCGTTACTTTTCAACTTTAGCATATAAATGATAAACAAACTTGTAAGGAATAAAATTTTCTATACCTAACTATGGTCCTTATTAAGGAGTCCAACATTGATATTAGGTCATGATAGATTTCGACTCATTTAAAGCAGGAATATAGTCCTGCGAGGTTATTAATGTTTTCCAAATAACCCTGTACACATGTAATGATGTGTACCTAATATATTTTTTTATACACACATTACTGTTTTGTACTTTATATTTTTAATTTTTATACTCATATTTTAATGCCCGATACTTTCACTGCTTATATATGTAGTTTATACTTATATTTTACTGCTTACACCTGATATTGTTGTGTATACCTACTTCTTTCTTTATAATATATAGAAAGAAGTATATAAAACAATATGTAAAAGCCTATAATGTGCGTAAACAAATAAATAATAAAATATTTCTTTTTACATATAAGCACAAGTAGCGGTTTTACTTTCCCCGAAACTATATTCCTACGAACTTCTTTAAATTTTAAAAATTAACGTAATAAAAATAGCCAA
>JADDOH010004909.1:0-16005 GCA_016648135.1 Agrypnia vestita
AAAATATGTTTTTGCCGTTTTATTCATAGAAATTGACAAATCCCGTTTATCATAAGTGGGCCCATTCATTATATGCAATATAATGAATGCCCCATCATTTTGAATTTGAATTTGGAGATTATTGTCCCCAGGAGTTTATCTCCGTTTTTAACACAAAATTGGCCTTTCGAGATTTGCTTCTCTGTAAAATATACAGTTCGTATAAAATATCCGTTTCATTTAAGACGATTATTAATTGAACACTTATTTGACTTTATTGATTTTATTAAGATAATTATTAATCAAACACTTATTTGACTCACTAGACACTACAAGGTACTGTAAATGAAGTACAAACCTTTCTAAATGCTGCAGAGCATGGTGCGTGGGAGTGTGGTCCGGCACACCGGCATTGTTGCTGGGAACAAAATTATTGTAACAACTAAATGTCTTGAATTCCATCCTGAAACAGAACATATTTATAATGTTAATAGTCAAATAAAAAGAAAATAAAGCTACTATAAATACAGTAGAACCTCACTTAGCAAACACCTCCCAAAATGAGTGATTTGCGTAACAAGCAAAACAAGTTGTAAAAAAAACTCTTTAATGAATCACGTTTCGCATAATGTTGCACTTTATGCTCGCGCCTGCTTCTTAACTATCAGTCTGTGTCTAGCGTTCGTTCTGCAAGCATATTAAGGCTCGGTTGCGCCAGCAGAAGTAAATTTGGTTCGAGTAACATTGACCCGAGTAACTTTTTTTACCCTCAGATCAGAGTAAACTCGATTTCGGGTTGCACAAACAGCTTTTTTACCGCTGTCAAACCAATCATAAGGCTAATAGGGTGCCAAGCGGAATAAACCTCAAATACCGCATTTGTCTATGGAATTTGATTTATTTCAGTTTTTCACCACTGGCAATACGTACTTTTGCGGTTCAAAACCAGTTCAAACAAACCACTTTATTCTATAAAACAAACCAAACAAACGTCAAACCATCGCTAAAATAACGCGAAATTAAAAAATTCATTTTAATATTTACAAATTTCAATACGAAAATGACAGCGACAAAATTCAAATGACAAGTACCTATATGGATAAATGTCACATTTTCAAATCAGCTGTGAGAGGGCGGCCATTTTTTTTACCAACGTTTTTACCTTTACCCATCTATCTTGGAGAGTAAAAAAAAGTTACTCAGATGTATGTACTTCGGCGAGTTAAATATTTTTACCATAGATGGCGCAACCCGTTTTAGTAAAAAACGTTACTCATGTAACTTTTTTACTAAAACTTTACCTTTACTTTAGATGGCGCAACCGGGCCTAAGTGTTTCTTGTGATCATTTTTTCCAAACTTGCATTCAGATGCATTCTTTGTGATTTTTTTTGCTGCAAAGTTTAACAACCCTCGCAAGAAAAAATGTCCCTGAAGAAAAATTCGTAAGAAGACAGCAACAAGAGAAAAAACATCACCGTAAGAGAGAAACATGAAATCATTGAGAAGCGGGGTTTAAGCGTGGCTGACCTAGCATGCACAATTAATCCGTTGACATCAATGATTTGCACTATCTTAAAGAACAAGTACAAGATTAAGAAGACAGATATTTCAAAGGGAGTGATAATAATATCTACGCAACAGCCACATATTCTTAGTATTTTTCATGATGGAACGCATTATTGTAATTTATATTGATTCCTAAAATGTTATTTATAAAAAAACTATTTTGATTTATGCCTTTCTTTGTGATAAACTGAAATGTATACAGATAACGACTTTTATTGGAGACTTAACCACCTCTAAGACCTTTTCTAAATAACTGTTTAATCAAAATTAAAACTTACGAAAAATATGTTTTTTCAGCAGCAAACCGTCACCCATCTGTCAAGTGTGACTGATGTCACTACTTCGGAAAGTTAGCGGGTACAATAGACTACTAATATTGACAGTAAAAATGCAATGTTCACAGAAGTTCTGTAAATCTCGCGTACCTAGTCTCCCATAAGGATCAAGAGTCCCCAGGCTTTCCTACGTGTTACAATGTATTATGTGTTAAATGTAATAATGCATCACACATATGTTACAATGTATTTTGTGTTATTATTATTATTATACAAGCATGCACAATATGCGAATAGTAAATATAACCATACCTAGATGGCTTAACAACCACTATGTGAGATCTAGGGAAACTGACATTCAACATGGCTGCCATATTTTCCAAGTTCCATTTTATGTAATTTTTGTTGTCTCGGTGAGATTTCATCACTTCGGGAAAATCCTAAAAGTAATTTAATTCATTATAATTGTTATTAAAACACTCAGATTACCCCAATACTTGTATGTATTACTATATCACAGGCGCACGCAGTGGGAACATTTAAGCATGACTTTTTGTAAAAGTATATTTTGGAAAAAAAATAGAAATCAAACTATTTGATATTTCAAAATATGAATACTATGATAACAATTGTGATAGGACTATTACGAAATATATGTTGTATTCTGATTTTTTTTCCAAATAATTGGTTACGTTAAAGTCATGCTGCGATGTTCCCAGTGCACGCCCCTGCTATATCACCACATAAAAATATCTCGCTTGGAGTAAATGTTCCGCAACGATGAAGCTTAATGGAGTTCCTTGCAGTACACCATTTTTAATCAAGGTGACGAAGGATGCGGACATGAAGGTAGCTTTTAATATCACAATCTCTGAAGAAGTATCAATTTTGTGACAAGAATTTCATGATTTACTGTACTTTTCGAACCTCCCCTTTCTTTTCGCCTTTAGTGCTTTCCTTCCAATTCTGTCCAATAACTTGTTATATGATACTAGACGACCCTAAATCTTTGCATAAAATATGTGTATAACATGAGTACTGTTCTCACCTGAATGTCACCACCAAAGTAGACCACAGTAGAGTGGTCATCAGAGGAAATGGCCGGAGGACAGAATACCACATCATTGATCCTCCCATCATATCCCGCCACAGAACATAGTCTTATCGGAGGCATTGGAGACAACATCTGTACAGCGCATCCGTGACTTCTGAGCTTGGTAAACCAATTCAACAAGGTTACACACAAACGCATATTTGAAGATTTATTAAAAAATTTATAATATTTAAATCAAATCGAAATTAAAATGTTTTTACTAATATTTCTCGCAGTCTTTAAGACAATATTGGCTGAAATGGTTTTCACAATCTATCACCAAATATGACATAAATTAATAATTATTATTAATCACAAATATTTTTATTAAGAGAAATATGTAGGTTTAGTAAAGCCACAAAATAAAACAATTATTATTATTATTAGTAAGCTTAAACAAAATTCATTTATATCTATTATTGTTTTTATTTATTTAATTAACTTCGAACCAAAGACTTAGAATCAAAATAAAATATTTCATTACACAGAATGTATAAATGGAATCAGAAGTTGGGTAGATACTTTTACACCTTGAATGTATGGAACCATTCAAGTCTTATTGCGCACTATTGAAATATGTCACACATTTCTGGGATATTTCTTCAAACCAAGGCATCTCGTGAAGCGGACTTGAATGTCCTCGACACACTGCCTCATGTCCTCCTTCAGCTCTCTCGCCTTCACGCGCACGTCCTCCCTCATCAGGTTGTAGCACATGGCTATCAGTCCCATGCCCAGCAACATGTATACAAAGTTTATAATCAGTTTGGTCTGAGAGCTGCTGGGGGAATCTTTTATTTTCGTGCCGGGAACAAAGTCTCCGATACCGATCTTGCACAAGCTGGTTACGCAAAAATATGTGGAGTCCAGGTAGTTCCAATCTTCCCACTCGGCAAACATAATAGTTCCGCAGAGGACATAGAAACTGATTACCCAGAGGCATGCGGTGCTCGGAACTATTATCTTCTTTCTCACGGGAGGTAGCGCTCCATTCTCATAACCAAAATCCACTTCCCGATCATGGCTGCACTCGTGGATGATGGTGTAAAGCCATTTGAATGTTTGGGCCAGCACTTTCCCCATGTTCATGAAATACAAGATGTAAATGGGTATTCCGAGTCCCGCGTACATAACTGTCACACCTTTTCCCCATGCCGTTCTCGGAACTGTATTTCCGTAACCAATCATAGTAAATACTGATAGGCAAAACATTAAAGCTCCCGGGAAGGACCATATTTCATCGGTAGTGCGACCGTCGTAGCCTTTCGAGACAGTCGAAGCGAAGCCGTCTTGAAATTTTTTCAACACGACATCAGCTCGGTGCAACCAAACAGATTCATTAAAAACATTCTCATTAGTCGTAACATTCCACAATTCCGAGACACAATTCTTCCTTAGAGATTCGAGATACGCAAAGTGAGGATTTTTCTCTTGAGTCTCGATACTTATAAACCCGAACGCCCCCACAATAGCGTAGCACACAACTAATCCACCGACACCCACTTGAGTGCACATAAAAGCGACAAACTTCCGAAAGCAATCTTTGATTTTTTCCCGGGGATCGCTCTCGGTCGTCGATGAAGAATCTCTACTTCGAAGAGAACTTCTGAATCCTTGATTGCCCGGATGCCTCATTTTGTTTTATTTTAAAATGGTCGATTAAAAGTAAATTCACTAAATAAAATCTGTACTTTCTATTAATGGAGTTATGTTCAGAGATAAAACTGAAAGCATATATACTATTTTTAGAAATAGGTTGGCTTTGAGCCAATTTCATTTTACTATTGCGTTGGTTATTTATTAATCAGCGAGCGGTTACATTTGAAAATTTCTGAGCAAAATCATAATTTGAATGAAGATCCTGCAGGGCTGCACTGGTTGAACACGCCGCGCGCACGAATGTCATGACATTTCACAGCGCACTTTATTTTGTCAAGTATAATCAGATAAGCCAGAAAACTAATAATAACGAAGACTATTCAAAATAAACAAACATTACTTTCCTCATGGTAAATACGCACGGGTCAGACCATATTGTGGAATAATACAAAAAATGATAAATAGAAAATAGCATGCATTCAGTATATTTACCTATTATGGGAAAATCTATAGTGGATATAAAAGTGCGTTGATAAATTAATCGAGTAAAACTATCGAAGTTGATTAAATTGTTATCAAATCGACGAACTCATAGGGTATTTTAGAACAAATTCTTTATGAAAACAGAAGCATCTCTAGAGCAATGACAGGCGGCCATTATAAACACTTTTTTTACTTAAAAAGTAATATGGCTGATGAATGATAATTTAGATCAACATCACAAGTATGCAAAATACTGAGGCTAAATTAATTGTTGGCAATACACAATAAGTTAATTTTTTGATATTTTTTTTATTTTTAAATGTATATTTCCGAAATCGAGATCACATCAAACACAAAGTGAACGGTCTTACGCAAATAATCTAATGACAGTACTGATTTTTAGGCAAATAAAATTTACGATGATATGGTTTTTTGTTGTGTATATCTAGAGCTTTCAATTTAAATTTTCATCGGTAGATGCAGTTAGATGGTAGAACCGGTAGAACCCATAGAATAAAACCGGTAGAACGTGTTTTGTACTTTAAAAAGCTTAATTATTAATTAACTTTTAGTAATATTTTATGAATTGTAAATTTTTAACAGTAAATAGTTTCGGATATTTTATACGAACTGTATGTATTTCCGAGAAGCGAATCTCGACGTTTCGTTGAATACTTATTCAACGTCATCAAGAGGACGACCTTTGCCTGCGAGGTGGAGGTCGGACTGATTAGGTGCTGCTTTCTAGGGCGTAAATTGTATGCATTTTGTTATGGAGTGTTCTCTTCTTCTACAATAGAGGTCGCCAGTGTGCAATATGTACTAGTTATGTCGGCGGATTTTACTGCGACTTCTCTCAAGGGTTGAATCAATGTCATTAGAACAGGGCGCCAAATACTTGATAGTTTGTAACTGTCATCTCTATTGAAATTGGGATCTTTGTATATTTCAATGGACTCCCTCACTAATCTGGGTACAAGATACGGTTCTGTTGATAAGATTTTTGCCTTGTCCCAAGAAATAAAGCATACTTAACTTACATCAGAGGTCTTATTGACAAAATCAGCCGGGTGTTGTTGAAATTAAATATAAAAACAGTTTTCAGCCCCCATAGTTCGATCTCACGTATGTTAGGCAGTGTAAAAGATAACACACCGTTCGAGTGTCCAGGTGTTCACAGAGTGCCATGCGATTGTGGAGCTTTCTATATAGGACAAACCAAACGCAATATCGCTACACGAGTGAAGGATCATATTGGAGCAATTAAAAACAACAACTCCAATATATCGGCAATCTGCGAACATACATCCAAAGGGAATCTCTGTCACTTCATCAGATTTGACAAGGCAAAAATCTTATCAACAGAACCGTACCTTATACCCAGATTAGTGAGGGAGTCCATTGAAATATACAAACATCCCAATTTCAATATAGATGACAGATACAAACTATCAAATATTTGGCGCCCTGTTCTAACGACATTCCAAATCCAAAATCCACTTTTTTAAATTTAATTTGATTTTTTTTAAATAAAAGATCTGCGTAGATATATATAATACAAAATTATCGGTTCTACAAAAATTTAACAATAAATTCATTGTTTCTAAGATTTTCTAACTACTAAATAATTACTGTCACGTTATTTCCCTGTATGAATAATTACAGAGGCGTTCATAAATAATATTAACTTTAAAGTTGTAGAAGTATTTTAAAAATTATAACCCTTAAATAATGGTTAATTTCCACACTTTTCTTGAAAATGTTATTAACATTTAAAGATTGCTATATGTTTATTAATTAATTTACTATGCATCTAGACAATATATTCATCTTATAGATTTAAAAAAAAAACAGTATCAAAATGTTAAAATTACATTTGCACTAGGGAAGAGACAATACTTAAAATAAAACACAAATCACTTTGTTTTCACCACTTTATTAGATTATACAATCTACATGTTTCGAGAACAATGTTTCTTCAGGATTATCTGTGTACTAAAAATTGAAAAAAACTTAAGATTCCATCCCCTTAAGATGACATTCCATAATCAATAGCCCCTCCCCTTCATCGTAACACAATTGTATAGTTTTTCAATTTTTAGTTCACAGACAATCCTGAAGAAGGGAACATTGTTCTCGAAACATGTAGATTGTGTATCTAATAAAGTGGTGAAAACAAAGTGATTTGTGTTTTATTTTAATTATAATGTCACCACAAAGTTCAAACCTTCATTCAGAAGAAAAAATATTCTTCGAACAATTACAAATACTTATCTCCAATGTTTACATTGGTTAATTTTGTTTGGTCTACTCATGATCTGCCTCCCTCGATGAAGGATGACAAAAAACAAACATATTTACTGGTTCATGGCAGGATTCACAATTTAAAAGGCCCTGTACACATTGGCTGAGGTTGGCCCAATGTGTACAGGGGGTTTTGGCGCGGAATGGCGAAGTTGTCGGTTTTTCGAGCACACATCAAAGCAGCGTCGTTCGGCCGGTTGATCACACATTGGCTGTTACTTTGTTACTTAGTTCGTCACCGTCCGCTGATGCTGATCGGTGTGTATGTACAGTTGCCGGCAAACTTCTTGAAATTCTTTGGCGTAGTGGGGGAATGCGCAGAAGACAAAATTTGGGTCTTTTTGGTGGAATGGTACATGCGCAAACTTCTCCCCACTACGCCGTAAAATTTCAAGATGTTTGCCGGCTACTGTACGTTAGGCTGTCCCGATTTTTTTTTTGGTTTTCCTTAATACAAGACCTCTCAGAATTTGCGTAATTGATCGTAGATTGCCAAAATAATTTTTAAAATAAAATAAAACTATATCTTAGGGTTCTACCGATCTTCAAATTTTGAAAAATTGACATTTTTATGGTGTTTTTTTGCTATCTTGATTTTCGGCTCCTGAACTAGACATTTATTTATTTCGTTTTGGAGAAAATTAACAGCAAAACAAGAATCTTAAAAATATGAAATAATGGTTTTTACAATTATGCCAATTACAAATTTTCCACTGAATATAAAAATTTACTTTAATAGCGAGTGGAGAGGGTGGAAGGGAATGTGGGACGGGAGTAGTAGGGAAGATATAATGTACAAATTAGTTTGGGTGCGATAGTGTAGATATTGTGACATAAAAAATATTAACTTTTTGTTCTATTTAGGTGTAATAAATCCATGAAATTATGATTTACATGCAACAACACGTTACCAGTGACTTCGAATTTGTTAGGTTTTGACCTGCAAAGTTTACCCTCAAGTTTAAACTTGTTTTCAGGACTTTCTTGACTTGGTTGGCGAGTGTTTTCTTCGTAGCCAAAGTATTTTTTATGCCATAAAAGTACCATTGCGATTGTTGCAGTGTTAAAAGCGGCTTTTGTGATTTTTGAAAAGTAGTTCGAGGCTATTAAGACTATTTGTGTTGTATTCGGACCATACAAAGAACTTGACAATCAGTAGCTACCAACTATAAGGAACTTTATTCAATTTATTTTATTTGTCAAGAATGACCTGAAATTGCATTATAATGGAAAGGATCCATTCAAATCAGATATATATTTGATTGTTTCCGAAGAGATCAACATTATTTGGACCAAAGTTTCGATTCCAATCTTAACTAAGGAACGAGTTATTTAATTAGTGAAATCCTATTAAAAAAGTATCTCAATTTGAAAAAATACCCCAAAAGCAAACAAAATGATACTATTGAAAATAAACTGAAATGTTTTTTAGTCATCTGAGAAGTTTTTCGACGTTTCTGCTTGTAAATGCACTTAATTTGAATCTTGTTCGTGTTTAAAACCTAAGAAAGTTCCCATCAATGAGAATTTTTTTTGTAGGATCAAAGAAATGACATGAATAGTTGTTAAGCGGTGTATAAGCGGTGTTGATGATAAAGAAACTGCTAGATCAATGAAACTACAGCAGAGACAAATTCAAGAATCAATAAGGGCAGCAAAAAAGTCGTGTTCTACTCAAGAAACCAATTCTGTCTCAGCAAGTTGTGATGAAGATTCGATGCACGCACCTGGCGTGTTTGTCGGGGATGCCCCTGTTATCGAATACCTTTCTGGGAAGATTCACGAATCTTCCCCAGAAACGACTTCAACGGCAAATTGGAATACATCGCAGTTGCCAACAATTGCTAAGATCTGTGATAAACACGGTTTATCGACAGGATCTGCTGCTGCTGTTGCTTCTGCGATTTTAGCCGACGTCGGCTTGGTTTCTACTGAAGATTTAACTGTTATTGATAAAAACAAGATCCACAGAGCTGTATCTAAAGCCCGGATAGAAGTTTCAAAAGATATTGGAAGTATTGTTATAAAAAGCATTTACTTTGATGAACTTTTACGAAAAGGCCATCGCAAAGAAGTTTTAGAATACCACATCTCAATTTTAGCACAACCTGAATAAATTAGTTGAGACACACAACGCCGTAAGTCGTGGCATTACAAAGGGAATTCTTACTTCGATCACACAAAGATGAGTTAACAGAGGCCTCACAAAGTGTACAGTTGCCGGCAAACTTCTTGAAATTCTTTGGCGTAGTGGGGGAATGCGCAGAAGGCAAAATTTGGGTCTCTTTGGTGGAATGGTATATGCGCAAACTTCCCCCCACTACCGTAAAATTTCAAGATGTTTGCCGGCTACTGTAACTGACGTTACTTCTAGACATGGCTTTATTAGAACCAGAATGCAATCTCGATCAGAAATACCAAATTTTGGACAATTTTTTTTTAAATTCAAAGTTTTTGTAATTTATTATAAGCTCTATTTTATTTTTCTTTTTTCATTAATTTCAATAATAAAATACCCTTTAAACTTGATATTTTTATTGTTTTAGGCAAACGGTTTATCTCTGTAAAAACGTAAAAATTACAAAACTTCAAAGCTCGGTAGAGACCTCAAGATGATACGCAATTCTAGTATTTTACCTTTTTCGCAATCTTTGTAAAATTACGTAAATTTTGACACATCTTGCGATTGTGTATCTCGAATTTTTTTTTCCTCATACATGGACGGGACACCCTAGTGTATGTATGTCTCTCGTGTTTCTGAGATCGCCGAAATGTCACTATCGTGGATCAATGAAGGAACATTCAAGTTTATCGAAATATTATTATTAGTTTGGACGGAAATTAAGTATGTAAATGAGTTTTATTTTTCTTATAATTTAGTTAAAATAAAATTACGTCTATTTTTTATAGTTTGATTCGTCAACCGATTGAAAATATAAAATAAATGTAAACATTAATTATTTAAAAACATAAACAAGAACAATATAAAGATAGACATAAAAATTTGGAACTCAAAGAAAAAATTAAACAATTCAATGAAATTAAAAATAGAAATACTAATTTTATACAATAGGCGATACAATAGTCAATATAATAAATTATAGATAAAAAAATATCAATTCAATGAAAATAATACATAAGAGAAAAAAAATTTTTAGAAATAATAATTATGTATTCAACTAGCTGCAATCCATCAAAAATGACAGTAGGTACTTTACATGCCGGTTCTTAAGGAATAAGTATTTATTTATTTAAATAAAAAAGAAAAAAATATTATGAAGAATAAAAATAAAATAAAATAATAGAAAAAAACACGAAATAAAAAAGTAACCCATAAAAACCAAGTTTTTATTATACTCCCTTTCTTTGTAAAATATAACAACAATTAAAGATGAATTAAAACATATAACATAACACTAAACTTGGAGTAATTTAATATATTTCTAAAATGTCAGATATTTTGAGCTTTGATAAGACACTTCATGCTTTGAAGATTAAATTCTAAAAACATTTGTCAGTCAATTTAGATTTTCGACATTCATAGTGAAGTACCTATTATGCATACCGACGGAGTAATTCAAATTTAGAAAATATTCCACGACGTTATCGGGCCGCCATAATCAAACTTTTCTAATGATTCCAATTTGAAAAAACCAATAAAATTTCTAAAAATCCGAAATTATACTATAATTATTAATTTTTTTTAACGAAAATTTGATAGATCTTCTTGATCGTTGCCTCGAGTCTACTTGCCAAGTTTCAGCTCGATTGGATCATGGGAAAAGGTTCAAAAATCGATCCAAAGTTTTTGTTGACGGCAAGCAAGCGGACGCCACGAGTTAATATAAAGGGAGTAAAAATGAATATAATTTCAAAATTGTTATTAAATAAAATGAAAACATTGACTTTATGATTTTTTTAATAAAACATAGGTATTCTGAATTAGATTATTATAAATATATCAGTTTAATCAAAATTAAAAGTGCATCTACTATAATATCGCATATTATGTCATTGGTATTAATCATTTACCATAATAAATGATTCTCTATGTAACAATGTCCATCAATAACGCTATCATGGCTCAAACAATGAAATATAAGAAGTAAAAAGAGCATAATTCTCTTTCCAACAATGTCCATCACCAACATCTTATATTACTTTAGATGACGCTGTTCTTACGTCCTTAACTGGCAGCCATAATATGTTTTTATTTACACTTCAACAGGCCCAGTTACAGAAGCGAAACACATCACAAATCACCCAGGCTTGAGTAAATCATATAGATTAATTGTGACACCGGGAATCGAACCCGGAACCCTCTGTGCGAGAAGCCATTGTCATACCCACTGGCTACGAGGGCCGAATTTAGTAAAAAGTATGTAATTTTTGACAGGTTATAGTGAGTTAAATATTCCATATATGTTACTGTAGTGACTGCACAACAGTTTACAGAAAACATGTCAGAAATATTGGAAAATTAAAATGCAAACTTTGAACTTGATTATCTCCTTAACTATTGAAATTAGAATATTTTCGACTCATAATTAAGGTGGGAGTCTACCTGCAAAGTACTGTGGAAGAGCTCTGTTGCACGCTGTACATATTAGGGTTCAATTAAAAAAGGAAAGGTTTTCAAATGCGTTTTATTAATTTCAATGACATTTTGGTAAATTTTATAAAAACAAGCTGAAATCCAAATTTTAGACACTGTAAAAAATTAGGCTACATAGCAAAAACTTCTAAGAACAAAACACATCATATCCCTTTTTACCAGACGGTTGTATTTTTCTCTGTAAATGGTCCATTCATGTGCGCAACACAAACCTGCTCGGCTGATGAGGTAATCAAAAGGATACAAATGTATAAGAATATACTTAGTCAACTATTATAATTAACAAATTACGAGGTAGATCAAGTTAAACACTGTATCAAACTATAGGCATGCTCTATTCTTAACATCAATATACATTTAATATAAACTGTGTAAAAATATTAAATACTATCCATCGGAATCCGCTCAGAATAATAATGAAAACAATTATTTTTAATCAGCGGGCAATGGGGACTTGCGCAATACGCTCAAGCGCCTATAACACACAGCGTATCGTTTTCATCATTGCTTTGATCAGAATCAAATTGTGTGTGTTGCGTTGGAAGTGGATTAACCAGATTTATTTGTGTTAGCTCAGATCTCAAATAATTTAATAGCGTTTGTTTTCAATGTGCATAGACAATCACGATTATACAGTGTCTCATAGCTAGTGGCGAAAAATTGGCGACTGGATTCCTGCCTTGATAATGAGTCAAAAATGTTCCAGCAACTGTGACCTAATATCAATAATTATGGAGATGTGCAACATCAAAGCTTGCATTTTTTTCTCTCAATATTTTCGAATTATTTTTTTGCAAAAACAAAAAAAAGGGCAAAAACAATAAAAGCTATCATTACAGTAACTTATATCAATTACGAACAATTCATTCACCTCAACACAACTCAAATAAGATGATAAAAACCTTGTAAAAAAAAAAAGTATTTTCAATTTTTGGAAGGTTATCACTTAATTAGAGTTGTGTTAAAGCGAATGAATTTTTCATAATCAATATAAATTACTGTAAAGATAGTTCACATTTTCCAAAAAATAGGTCGGAAATATTGGAAAAAAATGCTAACTTTTTTATTGCACATCTCCATAATTATTGATATTAGGTCTTGGTAGCTTCAACATTTTCGATTCATTATCAAAACAGGAATCCGCTTGTGAAGTTTTTGCTACTTGCTATAAGACACCTGTATATAAATGAATAATCAAAAACAAGAGAACGAAACATTATATTGATGGGTTCATCGATCATATGTCATTAATTGATACACATCTATCGTGAATAAAACTCTGCTGTAGATACCCGAGTATAAGGTGAAGGAAGAAGTTTTTAGGATTCCTTACCGACTTAACACAGGGCAGACAGGGTGTGGAGCGCAATCCTCTTCTGTCGTGACACAACTATTGCCTCGTACATATTCTCTCACACACGGTCTTTGATCATTGAGGCTTCTAACTAACTAACTAACTAACCATCACGCCGTTTCCCTGCAGGGGTAGGCAGAGAGGATTGAACGCCACACTCTTCTATCCTGGCACACCACTTTTGCTTCGGCCACATTCATACATCTTCTCATACTCGTTCTACGGTTGTTGCGGCTTTTAACAGGGCCATCCTCAAATACTTGTAGTACCTGATCGTGCCAGGTCTTTCGCGGACGCCCTCTATTCCTGTTGCCTTCAACATTCGCCTCATATATTTTCTTAACCATCCTTTCCTCGTTCATACGTTCCACATTACCAAACCATCTCAGCACTCCTTTCTTTATTCTATCTACCACACTACAGCTAGCATTGCATTCACTTCTAATTTGTTCATTCCTCACTCTATCGACCAAAGATTTTCCACACAAGCGTCTTAGTGACCGCATTTCCACCGCATTCAGAGGCTTCTAACAGGATCGCATTCCAGCACCCTATCTGGTCAAGCAAAATCTTCAACAGACTTCTATTTCTGGCGCCAGCAACGCTTGTTTCATACGTCTTTCTTACCATTCTCTCCTCACTTACCGATTCAATATGAGCAAACAACCTTAGCTACCCTTTTTTAATATTAATCACTTTATATTCTTCTGTAATTTGTTCACTCATTACTCTGTCAGAAATAGGTTCGAGACATACATACTCAAGTGGTTTCATTTGCTCGTTCTACTTCTGCCAGCTCCAGACTTCACTTCCGTACGTTAGCGTTGATACCAGGACTCCGTTGAGTACCGCTGTCTCGCCCTGGTTGACAAGTTTCCATTAGCAACAATTTACAACAAACCATTCTCGAACTTATTTCTTTGTTCCAAACAGTTACCTACCATTGTCTTATTTTCCTCTTCCTCAAATACTATTTTTTCAACTTCTTAACATTCGTACTAAGATCGTTCTCCTTGCGTACATCATACTACTATTTGCCTTCAAATCAATTGCTCATTTTAGCTCTACATTCGTAACATTCCAAATCTTCCCACAATACGCACGATGACAGTAGATTTAGTGATTTTAGAGAAGAAAATATATTGAAAGGATTCTAAAAAATGATCCAGTTTTAATACACACATTGAGATTAATAAGATTTTCAATAAAATAAAAGTATAAAATTCTGCAATCGGCCATTTTAACTGAAACACCGGTCAGAGCGAATGACGTAGTCTAAATAACCGTCACCGTGTCTCTTGAACTGTTGTCATAGACATAATGCAATGTTTACTTAGGCTTGATGTCACGTAGACGCCATGACACCCGCGGGTGTTTTCGCGCAAAATTAAAAATAGGTAGATGAAAATGAAATGATTTGCGTAAAAACTTAGTTTATTATTGAAATAATGTTATTTTCGGTAATAGTATGTGTATACCTACATTACGGAAGGTTATTTCAAAATCTGTCATCATGCCTATTATCCAAGTACAAATTGAACAGCTGTGGAGACCCCGCTTGACACCCATTGTTCAAAAATGGCAACAAATTTCTTGACTTGTACTCAAATGTATACAATAGATGAAACTTTTATTTGGGTTATAAATTGATGGAGCTCGTAACTCCAATGATTGCAATGTACAAGTAAGCAGAGAAAGATTTTAGTCAATGATATGCAATTGAATTATTTGAGTCTCTTGTAGATTACACTAATTTGCACTATGAATTTGGGGGTTTCCCCTGTCCTTGGCCCCACTTCCTTAGATTATATAAATGTGCACATTATTTTACTTATTTTATAACTATTATGCAGTGTAAATATATCAAATATGTCAGATGGTTGTATAAGTATAAAAAAGTAAACACTTTATAAACAACTTTAACTGTATAACTCGTATCTGTCGGAACTATTGTAAATATTGGAAGCTGGATTGAGGAAATATTGGTATATTGTGTAAATCTGTTTATAAAAAAAAATCTGTCGCTATTGATTATCTGCCGTTGTAAAATATTATTGAAGGTCCATGTGATAAATTAAGCAGTAGCATCCTCACCATAAACAATACTCAACATCTCGCTGCAATGAATGATTATAATATAATGATCCACTTTAAGTTTACCATAGATGCTGATATTGCGCAAAAGATTTTTCCTTCTGTTCATCACATGCAACTGCAATTATATAGCAACATTTTATAAAAACTATTATATCGATTAACTATTGTATAATGTGTAAATATTGAGGAAGTAAGTTGGATGTAAAGTTCACATAACATTGTTATTATAACATAATGCCCACTTGAAACAATAGATTGCTGAGATTGTTATAAAATATTGATATCGCTGGTCTTCCACGAGGTCTGACAAAAAGTACTCGTCTCACGACACTGTCTAACAAAAATATTTGTATGTTTTAGGATATACTTGATCGGAGACTTTTAAAACTACAATGTATAGAAAAGTACGTAATTGGGCCAAACCTCGTGGATTACTTGTATTGATATATGTACCTATTACTATTTACCGTTAGTTAACCAGTTACCAAATTCAACACTCAAGCTTATGGAAATATATAACTATAAATTTGAAAATGATTACAACTGATTTAACATAATTTACAACAAAGAAATGATTGTTAATTAATCCCAATAAGGACAGAAAACAAACCCAGGTATACATGTCCAGGGTCGAAGCA